>MUZC01001694.1:527356-539743 GCA_002072015.1 Radix auricularia
AAAGGCAGGTAATTCATCTGGGCCAGTAGCTTTGTTTATTTTTAAGTTTTTTAGGAGTGAATGTATACCTATCTCATCTACAGTTATGTTATCTATTTCTTCCAATTTATTGAAATTTATTGAAATTTCCTTGTCGCCTGAGGCAGAAAATGATGATGCAAAATATTTGTTAAGGATATTAGCTTTATTTTCATTATCATTATAGGTTTTATTATTTGAGCCTTTTAGTGTGGCTATACCTGAAGGCTCCATTTTTTTAGATTTGATAAAGGACCATAAGTTTTTATTGTTATCTTTAGTTATCACATTGTTTATATAATTATTTTGGAGGTTACGGCTAAGTTTCTGTGTCAGGTGCTTAATTTTTAAGTATTTTTTGTGTGTCCTTTCTAAATTGGTAGCCTTAAATCTCTTAAATAAATTCTCCTTTAGTTTGCAATACTTTTTTAATTTAAAATTGAACCAGCATTTATTAATTCTATTTGAAGTTATTTTTGTTGGAACATTCTGATCCATTATGGTTTTTAGATTTCTTTTTATTTCCTTCCATATTTCTTCTACAGGGCTAACTATGCTGAATTTACTTAGGAAATTTTGTTGGAAATTAGAAGCTGATTGGTGTAATTTTATTAAATTGCATTTATTCCAAATATATATTGATCTTCTAGGCATCTTATTTATTTTAGTTTTTATTGTGTTGGTCATGTATTGAGTATGTCATGTCATGTCACTCCGATGGTGTCAAACAGTAACCAACTGGGGGTGGGGTGGCATAATGTCATTTTTTGCTTATTTTTTTATACTCATACTTATATATTGAGCTATATTTTAAATATAAAAATTAGTTTGTGTTATTAAGGCAGGTGTTAGCTACTGGATACATTGAAAGATTTTAACCATACCATAGCATAGCCATGGGCCATAGGCTATAATTATAATTTGGTACTGAACTTAACTCCTTAGCCTTAATGGCTATTCCTTCAGGGCTGGGGGCCCAAAATGCCTTTTTTCTTAAACCTTTAAGATTTTATTAACCATTCTAATTCTATTATTAAAGATCTTTACAAATAATGACAAATGTATCCATTATTATTGTAATTTAAATGAACAGGTATTTTGTACTTTAATATATATGTCTTGTAATTGTAAATTCTAAGACTAAGGTCCATTCATTAGGGGCCAGGGTAACCAAAGACCTTTTTTTCTTATATGCTTAAAATATTTTCCCATTAATTTTTTAACGATCTTGAGAAAAATATCCATGATAAAAATGAATTAAAATGAACAGTTTTTGAAATTAAAATCTTACACAGAATGAGCCTGGGGGCCCATAAATGTTTTTTTTTCTTATATCTACCTATCTCTGTCTCTCTCTCTCTCTCTCTCTCTCTATATATATATATATATATATATATATAAATGAAAGTATATCTGTTTTCATGTCCATTATAGCTGACTAAACCATTTTTCTGAACATCATGAAACTTAAGATTGATAAGTACCCTTCTGGGATGGTGACTGGCATAACAAAGGACTAGAATGAACCTCCAGTGACCCGTGGAGGTCAACTATAGCAGACAGACACATGCTAAATAATATATAGAGATAACTAAAACATTCATTAATTTCAATTGATCTGAAATTTTGATAGAATGTGTTGTCAGGTGACACAGGTGTATGTGGAAAATTTCAGCTGTATATGTTAAAGAACATAGAAGGATTACGACATTGAGCTTGACTTCCGGAGGCAGCAGCCAGTGACACCCTCTGATGTCTCATTATACAGAACGACTTAGCAACATCTGAAGCAAACAGACAACAGGCTTCCATGAAAGATGGTGCTTAAAATCCTGCTGATGACATTCCAACCATCTCTTGTCGGTCATGTTGACACACCTTTTGGGCAAGAAAAAAGGTCAAAGAGGCCATCCGTAAATAACGTCACAAACATTTGTAACAATTTGTGATGCGAGGGAGGAGGTGTTTAAGAACTGTAACTTCACATCAAAATGCGAATCTTTAAATATATAAAACACATATTATACCATGGGAAAATAATAGAGTAATAATAATTAAACAAAGAAACGAAAAGAAGAAAGATGGGCACGATTACTTAACAAAAATACAGGATATAAGTTTATAAGAAGAGGAAGGAATTTAAGGGTAAAACCCCAACTGGAAAAAAGATTAAAAAGTTATGTAAATTGGTTTAATCCATGTGTAGCCAACCTACCAAATGATTTTATAAAGCTATTTTCCATGTAGATTTTATCATTGGCCTCACTTATTCTTTTCATTTTTTATTCAAATGTGACACTTTCTCCAACGCTCTCATCTAAATTCCCAACAATACAGAATCACTCAAAATCATTGGTTATGTTCATTTTACCATGTTTTTCTTAGTTTGCTTTCTTGGATGTTTGTCTTTCCGGGGCAAAAATTGAATTCCTTTTTTGAACCACTTCTGATCATCCAATTTTGATGAAATTTTGCATGCATACTTGATTCACATGACAATTTAATATTTCATTAATTATAGTACTCAATTCTACTTAATTAATTAATTAATTACTAATCAAATGTCAATGATTTCTTGTGTGTGAGGGAGACAACCAAGGAAATACAACAACAAAGGGAAGTTTTTCTTAGTTTGCTTTCTTGTCTGGATGTCTTTCTTGTCTGGATGTCTTTCCGGGGCAAAAATTGAATTCACATGACAATTTAATATTTCATTAATTATAGTACTCAATTCTACTTAAATGAAAACTAAAAAGTATAAAATAAAAATATTTNAAAAAAGTTTTAAAGATACCACGTTTTGTGAACTAAAAAGAAGAAAATAAACTAAAAACGTCAGGCGCATTCGGCTGAAATTTGGTCTATTAATGCTATTACATTAAACTTTTCAGTTTCAAATTCCTCCACAGTCTATATATGATACTTCATTTAATTTCAGCCGAATGCGCCCCACGTTTTTAGTTTATTTTCTTCTTTTTAGTTCACAAAACGTGGTATCTTTAAAACTTTTTTAAAAATATTTTTATTAAGATTATTTTTTAACTTAAAAAACAACTTTTAAAATTTATCAGGCTCTGATGGATTATTTAAAACCAATCAAACGTTCTAGTTTCCATCATAGCTCTAGATGGTTTAGCTGTTTGAAGGATTAAAATCAGGGGCCCTCCTCTTGGAGCTTTTTTATCTAAGGAGAAATTAATTTTGAGTGAGAGGTTTTTGAATAGATCACAAATATTTCTTAATATGTCATTAGTCGGATTTTTTTTTGTCTTAAATTTTCCAAATCTTAAATTGATTATATCAGTTATTAGCAAGAAAAGTCCTTGTAAATGTAAATATTATTCTTCAAAACTATTTTTTTAATAGGATTACATCAGAAGATGATAAGTTGGCATTTCCTGGACCATGTGACATTGAAGTCAGAGAAGCTTCTGGCTTGACACAACATCAATTTTTATCAAGGTTGATTACTTTATATTTCCTACACTATAATATTGTAAATAAAAAATAAACATCATGCACTTGAAAACTTAAAATATCTGCAAAAAATTATGAGATCAGTTTACATACAATCCACGTGTATGTGATGTATATTCTGGCCTGTGTGTCTAGACAATTTAGAAAGCCCATCTACCGATAACATCTTATTTATTATATTAATGTATTGGTGGACAAAGTAGTAACTAGTTCATAACTGTTAGTGGCACTTTGAAAATCTTGTCTATAAAGTTTTAAAGACAAGAAATAATTTATTTTTATATTTGTAGCTATGCATTTGAGAAACCTGTTGTCATTAAAGGCGCCACAGATAATAGTGTGAGTATGATGTAACCAACCTAGATGGGTATTAATAAGCATTATTTATTGTGAACTTATTTTTCTCAAAAGAATATATTCTTATCTGATTATCACATACAATTTTTATGTTTATACATGCTTTTTGCAAATGTTATCAGTTTTTTAAATTTATATTTAAAAAAAATGTCTGAAATAGATTTTAATTAACAGGTATTTCAAGCGCAGTGTCAAAAAGATGCCATGATGAGAGATCACGGCTCCAAACGTATAAGACTAAGCTCAGCTAACACTCATTCATATGACAAAGGTATTTGTAATTTGTGCCTATTTTAAGAATTGTTTCTATCAAATGATAAGGTTGATAAACAGTTATTTGAGTAATCATTTTCAGATTATGACACCCAATTGAATATAATGTATTAAAATAGTAATTTAAAATTTTGTGCATTTTATTTATCCCCACAATGTCACATAAACGTCAAAAAATTTATTTGAAATTCACCCCAAAGCATTTTTCTTTATCATTCTTTGTTGGACTCACATTTCTATAAAGATACACATAAAAATTTGCTAATATATTTTTACATTTTATTAATTATTACAAATTAAATGGCTAATAATGCAAAAAGGAGAATGATCCATTAGCAAAAGAGAAAAACTGAGAAAATATTAAAAGAGGGAGTTTTGAACAATCAAAAGGTGTTACCTAAGGGGGTAGTTGCAGTGTTAGAGTAATGAGAATCGTCATAGTTTACTGAAGTACATTCAATTATATTTTGAATACTACTGTCATATTTAGAAGGTAATTTGGATTACTGGTGACTATATTTTTTATTATTGTTTTATGTAAAATTTATTTTACGCCAGCTGATGTAACTCTTGAATATTATGTCAATCATGTGATGAAGCCTCAAGCACTGAGTACTCTTGGAAATGGTAATGACAAGGCTTGACATTTTATTAGCCCTTTGTTAAAATATCATGTGAGCTGTTACTAATTTGTTTCTCCATTATATTCAATCTATAAATATTAATTTTTTCTCAATACTGCATTCTGAAAGCTATTAAATATTATTGAAAAAGCAAATTATATTTATATTTCCATTTTAGAGACATTCTATTGGTTTGGGGACAACAATTTTACAGAATGGAAATCATTAATTGATCTATATAATCCTCCACCTTACTTCTTGCCAAAAATGACTGGTGCCTACAGTTTTGGCCTTGCAGGTATTATTTAGTTTTAGTTGCTTTTAATTTGGCAGTGCTCCTTTAACATTGTATAACTTAATCTGCTTTAAAAAAAACTATTATCACCTATGTTTCTTCCCCCTTACATTTGACCTTTTATGTGCAAAATTAAAAATCTTGTGTGCAAAGTTTTACAGCGTACATTTTTTTGTGTGCTAAAAATTTACATTTTACAACACACATTAGAACCATCTTATTTAAGTTAACAAACTTTTATAAAACTAAATATAGTAATTATAATTAAATTATTTTAATCAGAATCAGTTTATTTCCATTATTACTTTTATTCAGTAATTTATCAGAAGAGCTGTTGTCATTTTCTGTGTCTGAGTCAGACTCCATTACTGCCTTTAGCTTAATACGCTTTTCATTTGGTTTGATAAGTAGGCAAAGTGTTAGAACCATGGTAGTCAAACTTTTGAATATTCCCGTCAGTCAATAGTTTAAAACCAAAATGTTTGTGTATTTGTCAGGAAATGTATTATTTATCAGACGCTATTTAATTAAAAATTTAAAAAAACTTTTTGACTTCAATAATTGTTAAGTGATGGGTCGATTAATCATTAAAAATAATGTAATAGTTAAAAATAAAAAATTTAACAATTAATCAATAAATTAATCGTTATTTCCACAGCCCTACCAAGTAGTAAACATTTCTATGAACTGAACAATACCATCATTGACAGAAACAGCAAACTCAAAAGCTTAATTCTAGCTGCACCAGCTGTCAGGGTTGAAACATACTTAACCAAATGGTTAAATATGTCTCGAATCCCATTCATAAACTGTCATAAAAATGGCATTGAAGACGTCAATAGATGTATTTACCTGATCATCTTTACCACTTTATGGCGTGCCTTTTTTTTGTCTCATGCCTTTATTGCCAAAAATTTCAGTGAGCATTAGCAGTAGGCTGATTGCACCAGGTTTCTGCACAGATTCTGTGTATAATTTTTGCTTGTTATGTCTTTAAAAAGATTCAGCCTACAAGGCTCCCACTTTTTCCATCTTGAGAAATCATCCTTCCGATAAATCTGTTGACAGTTTTGCTCAATCATTCTTGAAGAACCACATCATTATCCATTTCAAGATATTTTAAAATTACCACCAGCTTCAGTATGAATCTAGTAGTATTTCATCACAAATTCATGGTGAACTTTTTATTTTTTAAAGCTAAAAATATGACATTTTGCTTAAGTGATCTTTCCAGATTATGGTTTAATATTATCTGTTACAAGTAAAATAAACCAGAGGTTATTTAATTGATTTAAACTTTTTAAAAAATGACCAACATATTGACAAGAAGCCTTCCTCAACAAACAAACATAACAAGAAGTAAGTTGAAATCTGAAACTGAACTGTGATGTGTAATTCAAGTAGACATCAACCAGCAAATAGAGTAACAGATCAAATTTTGTAAAATTCCAACAAAACAAACTCAAGCATATATTATCAAATCCCTGTAACTTCCAGCAAAGTTGTATATATTCCAAATGACCCCTATCAAAATTTTTGATGTGGAAACTCAAAATTGCTGTTGTGGATGCGCAGCTGATATCAAAATGGAATATTGGTTAACACTTTATATGACATATATGTTGATCTTTTAGCTTTCACTCTATTAGACTATTAGTTCAACATATTTTCAAGCTTATTCATTAAATTAAAGAATGATTTGATTTTAATCGAAACAGATAAAAATTGTTGTCAAAATGTTTGTATAGGATATTATTTCAATATCAGTTTTAGAATTAGTTTCATAACAAGCTCACAATATTTTGTGACCCTCACCATGAACATTCTTATATTATTTTAGCTGCTGGCACAGGAGTTCCCTTTCATTTTCATGGGCCAGGATTTGGAGAGGTTGTTTATGGTAGAAAGGTACCATTCCAACAAAATTTCAATCAATTTGGTTTAAAATAATCCTATCTCTATGTTTATGATAGGCCACAATTTTATGCTACCAAATTCCTTTTTGCCATCTTTAACTTGTGAAAATATTCACACTTTCATTGTGCCATATGCATGCTACACTTCTTGGCTCCTTGTGCATTAAATAAATTCTACTATTGTATAATTTTCCTTGTAACTTAAAAAGTATATTTAAAAATCAGGCCTTAAAATTGAAAAAAAAAAAATAAAAGAATTAGGTAACTTTACAATGATAAAATAAAACCAGGCCATTAAAATGAAAATTAAATGTCATCATCTGTGTGGTTCTTTATTTCAGAGGTGGTTTATGTATCCACCACATAGAACACCACATTTTCATCCCAATCGCACAACTTTACAGTGGCTACATGAAGATTATAATGAATTACATCCATTAGAGAGACCATTGGAATGTACTATTGGTAAAGGCGATGTAAGTTTCACTTGAAGTTTTAAAAAATTATAATACAAATTGAGTGTGATGAAAGTGGATAGATATTTTGAAGAAGCTAAATTACAACCGTGTATTGCATCAATTTTTCTCCCATAATTGCTGAATATTTAAATGGTAAAAAAGGTTTAAGTTTGTTGTAATCAAATCGGGTGATATTATTCTGTAATTTTATGCTCCTTCTTTTATTGATTGTGTGCGTGTGGAGAATGTGTGGCAGCGTGTTAAAAGTTTGTTTTAGAATTACTATAAAGTAAATATTGTTTGCTTTAAAATTAGGTTAATTTTGATACATTAATTTTTACTGTACTAAAATTATATTTCCTCAATTTATTTTATTTTTGTTAATTTGCTTCTATGTGAAAATTTTTTTTCAGTGGCATTACAGACTCGCAATTATTAAAATAATGTCTTATATCCTTCTGCAGATAATTTACTTCCCAGACAGATGGTGGCATGCTACGCTCAATATAGACACCAGTGTTTTTATCTCCACCTTCTTAAATTAACTAATGCTTAAAATTTCCAATCAAATTTTTAATGAAATTTTAATTTTGCATATTTTTCAACTTCTGTAATGCTGCTAAGAGTACTAAAACTGAATTAATAAGGCTTACTTAATGAAATCTAAAGCTGTTTTTTAAAATGCCCATAACTTTAGTACTTAATAAGAAATAATATAATATCGTTAGGAGATATTTTTTAAATACAAGTAGTTCAATATAATGTTTATTAATTTAATTTTTTTTCATCGTTATTTAATTAAGTAAAAATGTTAAATTTTTTATATCCGTTTACACTTAAAAATTTTTTTAATGGAAAAGTTTATAAGTAAAAAGCAAACTATTATTAATTATTAATAATTTATTATTTATTATTAAATCGAAATTTAAAAACAAAAAGATTTTCTTTAATTTTAATCACTATTTTATCGATTAAAATAATTTTACAGATTAATAAAGAATTTAATAATTAATTTCAGCAGCCCTAATTATAAGTACGAAAAAAAAAATACCTAATAATTTTTTTCTATCTTAAGAGAGAAAGTTAATTTGCACAAAATGAATGCAAGACTAATTTTGATCCTATATAAATAATTTTTACTTTAAGAAAGGAAATTTGAAACAAGCTCAGAATAAAAAGAAAGTTATATCAAAACATATATTTTATGTATTGTACTTGTACAATGGAGTTATATCAATCTAGTTTAGTACCATTATCTTAGCAGAGTTATTTATATTTTACTGGTATTTTTTTATTTTTACCCCTTGCTTTGTTGATTCTTTTCTAACCTTGCCCGTTAAGTGAATGGTTCATGACAGCCTTGTATTTATTTTATTTGATTGGGTAAATGGTGTATAAACAGATATGTTGATCAAGTTTTATTGACCAGTGATTGCTGTTTTCAATGATAAATATTTAATGTTTTTTGTGTTCTTTTCAATGATTCTTTTAATCTTCTCTGATCTTGTTATTATGCCATTGATGCCATGTTTAATGAAATTTTCATGTTCTGTTGAATTACATATAATTAAAACTTCATAATAATGTTACTGATTTTCAAAATTTTTTATTTCTGAAGAATCAATATGTTCAATAACTGTTAAACTTTGCATTATCTCCCTTTCTATTTCATTCAAAAATGTATTATGTCTTTACTTTGGTAAGACCAACATATCACCCTTAATACAAGAATGTTATTTTAGTAAAAATAGACAGAAGTTCCTTACTCTATCAACATATCATTGAAATTCATACTTGTAAATCCTATTAAAAAATGTGACACTCACCAGTGGAAATAGATCATTTCGTTGGACAACATAATGGTAGATATCTGGTGGGTGTGTGAACATTTTTATTTGGAGCTGAACTTGAATGCAAACACCCTGTTAATAATTTTATTATGTGATTAGCAGAGGCTATTTTAACTCTCACGTAGGGCAAAAGTGGTCAACAAAAGAGGAATAATAAGAATAGAAAGCGCACAAGTGTCTGCTCTGATATCGGATTCACTGGATCCACTAGTTACAGAGCCACGCTTTGAATACTAAGATGTGAACTTCTTCTAATATAAGATATTCCGAAGGAATTTAAACAACACACGTTATGTCATTATACCTTTTCATATCTCAAACGATGCATTACACCAATGAGGCTCAAGCATTTCCCTTACCACAAATACATCTCTGCAACTGCCATTTATTGTATTCTGAAGAAATAAGAACATACAAGCAGCAGTTTAGAATTATCGCGAAGCAAATTTTGCAAAATTTGGTATGCACGAGTTGTCACGGATCAATACATGTACTTGTACGAGATATCGGTTTACGGCCCTTGCTCTCTTCTCCCCCGCCCCTACCACCATACCCACTGTGGACCAAACCACCAGAACGCATTCATTTTAAACTTCACCCTACTGTCATCTAGACTCCAAACATCTATTTAATTTTAAAAGTTATAAGGTATAGCACATAATAAATTCTCATTTACCGCAGTGTTATCTATAACGCCATTGTACACGCGACCATTTGATGTATAAGCTGGTGAGACGGGATGGTGCCTCTCTAACTAAACTAAACACATATTCTATGGGCCTGAGATTACTCTCTTAAGGCCTTGGCTATTACTTGGGCAATCTGCTCCATCTGTTGGGCAGTGCCATACAACATTGTCTGAACGTAGGACTCCCCTGCCCCCCTAACCTCCCCGGCTATGTCAATCACGGGACATGACGTCAACAAGTGTATGATCGTCTCAGAGGCTTGGCTGCAATGGCGGCAGTTAGGGTCCCTGTTGTGATCTAGCCTGTTAAAGTACGATTTGGTTCGGCAATGCTCGGTGCGCATTTGGGTCACCAAACTCTGTTCCCTTCGGTTTAGACCCCACCACTGGTCTGATCTGCTAGGCCTGGGCATGTTAGCGAACACCCCTCTGGCTGTAGCTCCATCTTCCCACTCCTGGNTATGTGACTGGGACATCTGGTTGGGGTTGGGCTGCTCCAGCTTTTGCCAGCGAGTCTGCTATCTCATTGCCTTCTACATCCACGTGGCTAGGGATCCATTGAACTGTGACCCTGCCACCAAGTCTCTCGAGTCTGCCCACGTCCTCCAAAATGGAGTCGACTAAGTGGGTGCTACGTTTCTCAGATAGCAGGACTTCGAGCGCTGATCTCGAGTCACAAAACAAGACCGTGTCGAGACCTACTAGTCCCGACCCTTGCAGTGTTAGGTGCACACTTTCCAGGGCCCTGTGAATAGCTTCAAGCTCCGCATCGTAGTTCGATGCTGTGGTCCCACAGGGTCCTGAAAGTTCCTCTTTTGGTGGCCCTCCTAATGGGTATAGGATGAGCGCACCATATCCTGCAGTTCCTTCACTCCGGCTGGCAGACCCATCCGTGAACACTTTCACTGGGGTTTCCGTGAACCCTTCGATTGTCTCAAGGGCAGCCACTTTCTGTACATATTCAGGGCTGCGCTTCGTTACTGTCGTGTCAGTCATTGACAAATGTATTGTGGGACGTGTCATTTCCGCATGAGGCGGTTTTATTGGGACGCTAATTGTTCTGTGTCTATTTCGTGGGGGTTGAACAGTCCTATCAAGCTCTAGTACTTGATGCATGAACGAGGACCGTTTCAACTTCCCACGTCCGTCCCAATTATGCTGCATTAGGTAGCAGGGGTCCCTCGTGTCCAGCCTGCGATACCTTTCTGCAGTGGTGATGATCGCCTTGTCCCTACGTATCTCAAGTGGTTCTACATTTGCAATGACCTCCACGGCAGCTGTGGGTGTAGTTCTGTACGCGCAACAAATAAATCTCAGGGCTGGTTCTGGATTCGGCCCAGTTTTTCCAATGCCGTTTTGCTGGCAAAGGCTTGGACCGGCATGCTATAGTCCATCACCGACCTCACACTTCCCAGGTATAGAACTCTGAGAGTGCTTGCTCCAGCGCCCCAGTTTGTGCAAGCTAACTTTTTCACCAGGTTGAGCTTGGCGGTTGCCTGGGAGCACAGGTCTTGTACAAAGTTATGCATTTGTACTTTTTGATCCAGTTGGACTCCCAGGTAAACCGGTTGTTTGTCCCATTTGAGCGCTACATCGTTCATTTTGAGCACTATCTCCTGTTTATGAACGGTTCGGCCATTTGTGAATAACGAATAGACCGTCTTCTCGGTGTTTACTTCCACATGCCACCTCTGCATGTACCTACTGATAGCGAAAAGGTCGTGCTGTAGTAGCTGTTGCAGTCGGTGGATATCCTTACCGGTACTCCAGATTACCAAATCGTCTGCGTACATGGCAGCGCTGGTTTGCAACATACCAGGTAGGTCGTTGATGTAAGCCAAGAACAGTGTGCAGCTGAGCGCTGACCCTTGGGGCAGGCCCTGCTGCAGCGTTCTCCTACTTGAGGTTTCACTGCCATAAGTTGTTGCGATCGTCCGGTTTGTAAGGAAACCTTGGATCCACATGTACATATTTGCAGTTACGCCTAGGGCTTGTAGTTTCAACAACAGACCGGACCTCCAGACCTTATCATAGGCCTGTCGGAGGTCGAAAAATACTGCCACAGTATGCATTTGTTTCTGGAGCCCATCTGTTATGGACTGGAGAAGACGGAGCACTTGGTCGACCGGCTGCTTTCCTTTCCGGAAGCCCGCCTGGTTGATGTTCAGACTATTCGTATTCTCCAAATACCAATAGAGTCTGGCATTAACCATTCTTTCAGCTACCTTCCCTAAACACGATGTTAGGGAGATCGGACGGTAGCTGTTCAGGAGATCACGATGTTTCCCCTCTTTGGGTATTGGAACGATGTTTGCGCTCAACCAAGCTCCAGGCAGGGCACCCGTGGCCCACGTCCTGTTTATGATATTCAATAGCGAGGACATTGCTATCGTGCCAAGGTTTTTAATCATCTCGTTATTGACTTTGTCTTG
>MUZC01001694.1:540071-554276 GCA_002072015.1 Radix auricularia
ATTGACTTGGGGCTCTCTGAGCTCTCTGGTGAGCCCGCGAGCGTTCGTTCGATCCCTTCCCTGAATCTACTCCAGTCGGCTTTGCCGAACAGCCAGTGTCTCCTGGCAAAGCGTGCCTTCACCATCTCGATATTTATTTGAATGAGTATTGGTCTATGGTCGCTACCAACCTCTGGCAACACTTTCCACTCCGTTTTTACCTCCAGTTCCGCAGAGACTAGGGTCAAATCGGGTCGGGATAGAGCACTGTTGCCTGTATGTAATAGTGTGGGCACACTATTTTTTGTCCTGTAGTATAATAAAGTTGGTAGTGAGCTCCAACTCCTCTAAGTAACGCCCAGATGCGTTTTTGTCGGGGTATCCCAATGCTTCTGTATGAGCATTGAAATCCCCTGCAATAATGTGATTTTTAAACAACGTTGTGCTGTGTGTTGGGAGGCACAACGTGTTCCTTGGGGTATTGTATATATTCGATATGGTAAATGTTTTACCAGCTTTAGTAATGCGGAGTGTCAGGGTATCTGTACCTGCAAGTACTTTGCTCTCTACAATCTCAGCTGTGAGGCTGTTCTTCACCAAAGTGACCAGACCTCTGCAGTTCTTGCATGTACAGCGATATACTGAAAAACCCGTTACGTGCAATGGGTGCTTTTTCAGTAGAGTTTCTTGCAAAAGAGCAACGTCCACCATCTGGTCGTGGAGCAACTTGGTTATTTCTACAATTTTGCCTCTGACACCACATCAGTTTAATTGCAGAATAGTGAGGTTTTTGGGGAGCTGAACCTTGGCAGCTAGCCTCTGAGGGCTTACAGTAGCATATATGCCTTGTGTCGACCTGATCCCCGTCACCGACACACAGGGGAGGGGAGGGTTCGAAGTCCTCCCGCTTAGACAGTTATCAAGTAATTCAGCCATAATAATGAATGAACTGGGCGCTTTGTATTACCTTTTCCCAGTGTGTGTGTGTGTTTCCACACACCCACCTTTGTCCTGGGAACTAGACATTTGAGTCGACTCCTTTTCACGACGCCACTCATTCATGGTTTAGTGTGTCCGTTGCGTTAAGCAAGGAATCCTTACAGACATTTTTGGCGTACTGCGCCAGGGTTGTTAGTTTCGGGTGCAGCCGGTTCCACACCTTACTCATAGTTCGGACCACGTAGAGGTCAACCCTTTCCGAACCTCTCTAACAGATGCACCGAACGCGGTTACAATATTGTTCAGGATAAACAGTGCTCTATCTCTAAACACTTCAGTGGAGGTGACCTCAGAGACTGCGGCTACAAATGACATACGCTCTGCATTGCATCAACACGTCCACCAGGGAAAACTTATAATATAATATAACGTATCCAGACTTATTGGACATGGGCATAACGTGGTACGAATCTCTGTTTTCTTTCATGCGACAAAACTCTTCTAAATCGTCACCGTCAACTGCTGTCAAATTTCCCCTCCCCCTACCCACTTTATCCTACGCCAATTTTAACTTACTAAAACAACTCTTGCTGTTCTTTCTAATATAACGCTGGAACACAACGTTCGATATATTTGCATTTTCAAGGTGTAAATTTCTTCGTCCACGAAAGTATCTTGCTAAAACGTTTGTTGCATTGCTGAGTCGGATCTGCCGGTTTTCCCCATTCCCTTGTTTTAATGTGTTTTTAAACAATGACTTAACTTTAAAGCAAATATTATTAAACTTAACTTAATAGAGTAAAAAAAATGTATGCAAAGGGATGTGAAGCGGGCGACAAATATGAACATTAAATAAAATCTATACTAGTCGAGAAAAACAACGCAAAAAATGGGGCTATAAAATTTGCGGATTCGTGTGGTCGAGGCACTTTCCATGGCAACTAAAGTCACTATCGCTACTCAAAGAGTGCAAAAGTAATAGTATACCACCAGTCCACCACCCTTTCCCAACTCATTAAAAATTATTTTTAAAATGGTGCAAAGGCGTAGACACGTTAACAATTATTTCTGCCTTCAACAAGAGGAGCCTGGAGTTTTAAAAAAAGGTATTTTGTAGAAAGTTCACATATTTGTCCTTTAACAAACTATACAGTAACCATCATCACACCAAGATTGCCACCGCCGCATTGGCGTAACTAACGTCTATGCCACTGACTAAAAAAATCCATAGGGTTTAACATGCAGCAGATGGTTGAATCTAATATCAATACTGAGGCAAAATAGGGGAAAATTTTAATTTAAAAAAAAATAATTAAAAAGTAAGCATCTCTTCCCATTTACTTTTCTTTAAATTTTAGAAAAATCTATATAGGGTATGTTTTTTGTTCTTTTTTTAAATTTTCGACATGCATTCTTTAGGCTACATATCAAATTTCATAAAGACCTCATTATAAACGCACATACCAGAACAGCCTTTAAAAATAAAAGTCTATTTATGGTTTTCTTATGGCTTTAGAAACTAAACAGTAGATAAGAAGAAGCGAAGTCTACATGCAAAAGATAGTTTTAATAAAATGGAATAAAATGTGTCTCTGTCAGACTTAAACATAGAAATCTTGCACTTTTTAAAATTAAAACGAATTTTTTATTGTATAAATTCGAGCAATTTCTTATGTGGAGTACCTGTATCTGCTGTCCCAAAACAATTACCCCATATTGTCATTAAAACTTCGCTGACCAGAAAAGTGTCATGCGGTCCCCAAATGTCTTAACCCCTCCTTCTCACAAGCCCACTTGCCTATTTACCTAGGTGTCAAGTCTTGTTCAAAAGACGAAAAACTTCTTCCTGAACTGTTTTGTTAATGTTAATGTTAAAGCTGCAGAGTTTAAATAATTATAATAATATTTTTTGAAGACGCTTGCACACATTTATTTATTCTATAATTTTTTTTTCTTGAAAAGTCATCTTAAAAAATACACGGTATAATTGTTCAACAAACTATTTGACATTACAAGTTTGAACCGTTAAAACTCGGTGCAATAGAAAAAGCAATGTAAACAGCTGTGAAGGAAATATGTGTTTGCCAAGAAGTCGATAAGCTAAAAGTCATTCTTTGTAATTGTTACTGCACCAAAACTCAGGCTTACTACAGCGAGCTCAAAGTTAGCGGTGGTTTACGATAACCAAACCGTACTTAATCTTGGCACAAAAGAGGTCAAAACGTGGGAGTGGGAGGGACTTCTGCATGCAGATACCTGGAACTGGCGAATCTTTAGTTTCGAATATAAACAAAAACAAATTATCGCAAACGATATTAATTAGAGAAGCTGATTACTTCATAAGATTTTTTTTTCAAAACATGACCTTTTCTTCTAAATCTTGATTTTGCTTTAGCATTTAACCAACAGGATTGACGTGGCGTACATTTCAGTGTAGTCACGAAGGACATTTGTTTCAGTGCATTGGCGTAGCTAGAGCTTTTGCCGCCCGGGGCGGTCTTTAATATGCCGCTCTTTTAGGGGCCGCCCATAAATGACGTCATGCGCCGTAAAGGGGGAGGACACACATATTACGTCATTCAAAAGGCGCAACTTTAAATAAAAGTTTTACTTAAATATATGATTACCGACACTTTATTCAATGACGTTTTACGTGGTTTCACGTGTTACGATATTAGAGTGCCGCCTTAAACTAAAAACATATTTAAATCACCAATTTTTTTTTTAAACACGCTCATTTTCAAATAGAAAATACCGCTTTGTCACGTCACATTCAGGAAGGGGTCTAAGTTTTCGTTTCGTGACGTTGTGTGACGAGGGGGCAGGGGGTGAAAAATCAGCCGAAATCACTTGACCTCATTTATGGACGGCCCCTTAAGTCAATCATGTGATGGTTTTTATAAATTCATAAACTTGATTAAATAATTGTAATTGAAACAAAGTACATTGTAAAAGGTGGTGAGCAATGTTACCATTGCATGCCCTACTTATGTAAGCAGTAATAAATGAGGCCACATAAGATGATTTACCTATAAATACACATTTATAAAAATACAAGATAATTGTTTTCAAGGCCACAAGAAAGTTATAAGGGTTGGTCGCTGCCCCCCCCCCCACGAAATGAAACAAAAGATATTCCAAATTTGACACAAACACACACACACACAAAATTTAGAAAAAACAAACAAATTAATATGCTTTTACTTTTTGTTTATAAATATATGATTTTTTATATATAAAAAAAGAAATTGTATACATCAGTATATAAACGTAATCTTTATTATTTATACATTTACTTACTTACCTAATTTTCATAGTAGAAAAATCGTGAATTATGTTATCCAAATTTAAATTATTGTAATATGTTGTTCTAGGGACAATATTGCAAGATTTTGTAGCCTTTAATCACTTATTGTGGAGCAAATATAATTTTTTTTAACAACTTCAGTTTAAAGAAGCTCCTTTCACAACTAGATACACTGCTTGAATTTGTTGACAAAATTCTTAGCAAAATTATAATGTTGTGTAAAGAATTTTACAATATTTACTGTTTAATATATTTTAATAGATCAAGGGGGGGGGGGATCCGTAGGTACAGTCTTAGGGTCCTGCAACCTATGTGGTCGCAGTGGGCCCCGCGTTTCATAGGTCCAACCTCTCTTAATTTTCACTTAATTAATACCTTATCCCTCTCCAAACTGGGGCACCCGCAATCCTTTTCGCATACTAAGCTGCATAGGACCCCACAATAGCCAAGACAGGCCCCGTGTACTGCCATAAAAACCTGGATCCTTTCTCTTTCACTCTCGAACCATTCTTTATCAATGTAAATAAAGAAATTTATTTGATGTTTGAATTCTTCATTTAGTAGGCTAGATGGTATTATACACGAATATTTTCTTGCAAGGACATGTAACTCATCACCGCGTTTTTTGTTTGTTTGTTTGTTTGTTGTTTTTTTTGGGTGTCTTTTCTAATAATATCTATGGATAAAAACATTTCTCGTCATACTTCTTGCTCTAGAGATAGAAACACATCTTCTGAATTTTCCCCACTCATATTTTTCTCCTTCTAACTAGGTGTTCATTTAATACCTCAAACTCTATGTAAGAGCGTTCCGTATTAGCACAAATCGTTGCTCCATGAAATGGGTTTGCAGAGTTTGCATTAATTTAAAAAAGACGGGTTCCCATAAATTGAGATATCATAGAGAAGAAAAAGATTGCATTGAACTGAATAAAATTCCAGCATCTGATCTCGTTTTACTAGTAACTTCAGATGTCAATTTTTCCAAGATGCTTGACATTTTTTAGCATGTTTTTTTCGGAATTATGTGTGTTATTGTGGTGTTTATTAACGGAAATATGAATAACCGTTCATTTTCAATGAAAGCCTTATTTTAATGAAAAACACAAGCTATATGTGCTACTTTAATGCAATAAAAACAAAGTAAGTTAAATTTTTAATAAGTTATCTTAAAAGAATTTTATGAAACCTGAAACAATAATATAATTTACTACTTGCAAGTTAAACACAATATTCGAACGACCATCTCATGTAGGTACTTGTAAGCGCATCATTCTGCGAATGTCGAAATTGTACGCTAAAACTGTCGTGGTGATATTAATAGTACATATTTTCGGACCAGCGGTGATGTGTTGTTTTTTTGTGTGCAGTTTTCTTATAAAAGCGCCATCTGTGATGTATACCGCTTAATTTTCCAAACACGTCGTTAATTTTTTTTTGAGTGATTTAAATTTTTTTAATGGTTTTGCGTTAGTTATAACAACCACTATATAATGAAACAAATGTTGCACGAATCTGTTAATTAAAACTCAAAATTAAGATTCTTTTTGTCTCACCATGGTTTTACCCCTTTAAAAGAAAAGGTGCAGTTTTCGGAAATGACTTTAATTTCTTAATGCCCACAAACGCCGCCCTTTGAATGAGTGTCGCCCGGGGCGGACCGCCCCCACCGCCCCCCTAGCTACGCCACTGTTTCAGTGTATTTGGTTTAATCCTCATTGTAATTAAGGTGGGCTGTGGCGAAGGTTTTTGTGTGTAGAGTGAGGGGGAGGTCGCTCAGTTGCCGTAATTTTATTTTTTAAATGTAGTGTTTAGCGGCATCTTCGCGCCAATACAGAGGTTTGTTTTCGTGGTGATAAAAGTGCTGCGAGAAAGCAAAAATTATGTCACAGCCCGGATGAACTTATCCCCAACTACGCCAATTTTCACTGTGTTTTATGAGAGTGAGAATATCTAGCATCTGTGTGTGGTTATATATGATATCCCACTGATGGCTGGAAAGAAGCATCTCGCTATCATTAGTGACTACGCCCCAACCATGACCAATTCAGATGAAGTCAAGGCTAAGTTTTACGAAGAACTTCACACTCTCATTGCCGACTTTCCAAAGGTGGACAAACTCATCTTGCTAGATGACTTCAACGCAAGAGTTGGCAAGGACAAGTTAGCCTGGGAATGAGTTCTTGGACACCATGGAGGGAGCCACTGTAACAGCAACGGTCTTCTTTTGCTCTAGACTTGCCGCAAGTCTTGCGCTGAACATGAACTGCTAATCACCAACACGATCTTACGCCTCACTATTCTTAATTGGACGTCTTGGATGCACAAAAGGTCGAATCACTGGCATCTTATTGACTATGTCATCGTTAGGAAGAGGGACAGGCAGGCTGTAAGAATGACTAGTCCATGTGCGGCGCTGAATGCTGGACAGACCACCGCCTCATCATCTCCAAGCTCAACATTCGTATTCAGCCTAAACGGCGCCCGCAAGGTAAGAAGGCCCTCAATCGGCTAAATGGACAAGAGTCCTTCGTGAATGCTGTTACGTGGTTGGTTTTACCGTTTTCTTGTGGGCGTTATTTAACAACAATATTTACTTCACAATAATAAGATTGAAGTCCTCAGTAATCACAAATAAATTTAATGCAGAAACCTTTGTACAATTTTACAAGGTGAAAATTGTCAGCGACACAACTCAAACACTTCTCTAGTGCCCACATCCACTCTCAACTTTCAACTGTCTTCCAATGCATTCTGGTATATCCCTTACTTTCGTCACGTGACCTCCTTTCAACCACACATTTTCGCATGTGACAAATGTTCTGATGGAGCGCTTGAAATCCACCCCTTCGGAAAACCATAACGTGGAGGCAAATTGGGCATCACTTAGAGAGCTACAGAGACCCTGGGGCCCCAGATCAGAAAAATCAGGACTGGTTTAATGAGAATTGCGAAGTCGTCAAACATTTGCTGGACGAGAAACACCCCCCCCCCACCAAGAAAGCGCTCAACAACGTAGAACTGTACAGCAGAAACTCTGTCAGATGCAGGACGATTGGCTCGTCAACAAAGCTGATGAGATCCAAGGCTATGCAGACAGGAGCGACTATAAGAACTCATACGAAGCCTTGAAAGAAGTGTGTGGCACCACTTCCCCAGGATTAAATCCACTTCTCAGCAAAGACGGCAACACTCTCATCTCGGACAAAGGGAAGATCTTGGAGAAGTGGGCTGAACATTTCAACAACATCCTTAATCGCCCCTAGGCAATCAGCGACGAAGCCATCAATCTTCTTCCCCAAGTTTAAAAAACAAAGCACTGGATGACCACCCAACATTGCTCGAGACCCAGAAAGCCAATTGTCTTCTTTCAAGTGGCAAAGCACGTGGTTAAACGCCATACCAGCTGAGACATACATGGAGGGGGAATCAGCCCTGACTGAAAGGCTTCACCAGCTATTTCTCTCAATATAGGAGCAAGAGATGATTCCGCAGGAATTTAAAGATGCTTCAATCATTTTACAAAGGAAAGGGAAATAGTGACAACCACAGAGGCATATCCCTGCTTTCTATCGCAGGAAAGATCCTAGCCAGAATCCTGCTCAACCGCCTCACAGCCCATCTTGACCAAGGACTCTTGCCTGAAAGCCAGTGTGGTTTCCAAAGAGAGCGAGGAACCATCGAGATGGGGTTTGCTGCCTGCCAGACAACTGTAAGAGAGATGTCAGTAGCAGAACCCCAACATTTTATCCAAGGTTTTCGACAGAGAGGGTATGTGGAAGATCATGGCCAAGTACGGTTGCCCAAAGAAATTAATTGCATTGGTGCAACAATTCCACGAAGGCATGCAAGCCAGAGTCCAGGACAGAGAAGAGTCACCTGACCCTTTTCCAGTCACAACCGATGCCAAGCAGGGATGCGTCCTGGCACCAACACTGTTTAGCCTCATGTTTAGTGCCATGCTGACAGAGGCCTTCAGAAACGAGGATGTTAATGTCAAACTGCGGTATCGCACAAATGGCAAACTGTTCAACCTTCGGAGGCTTCAGGCAAAAACCAAGGTCATGACATACACAATCAGGGACCTGCTGTTTGCTGACGACTGTGCCCTCAATGCTACCTCAGAGGATGACACGAAACACAGTGTTAACATGTTCTCCAGCGCCTGCACAAATTTGGAAAGCCTTGCGTTGAGCCCAACATCACTGTTAGCAGCCAGAAACTCAACGCAGTGAAACGTTTCACATACGGAAGCAGCACGCAGTCTCAAAATTTCACCATCAATGACGAATTGAACGCCAGAATTGCCAGGGCCAGCTCCACTTTTGGCAGGTTGTACCCGAATGTCTGAAACAGAAGAGGCATTACGATCCAGACCAAGTTGAAAGTATATAGAGCAGTGGTGCTCCCCACACTGCTTTATACATGCGAAACATGGACTGTGTATCAACGCCATGCTAAAAAGCTGAACCACTTTCACACAAGCCTCACGAAGATCCTCGGCATAAAGTGGCAGGGAAAAAATTCCATACACAGAGGTACTGACCAAAGTAGGTCTCCCAAGCATCTTCACCCTCCTGATGCAGTCACAGCTTCGCTTGGCGGGGCACGTAGCTCGAATGCCAGACGAGAGACCACCATGGTGCAAGGGCATGCGAGGCAATGAGGATCACCGCCGCAGATAAGAAGAAGAAATCACGAAAGGACCGTACTGCCAACCCTCCAAGAGACGTCCCACTCGTCCCTTGTCCTTTCTATTCCCGAACCTTCCGTGCCAGGATTGGTCTCGTCAGCCATCTGCGCACACATAGGCAAAACCAATCCCAGCAACCCTCGGATGACTAGAGTGGTCCTCGTTGACTCGACAACATATGATTTCAACAATAGCTGTAGTAAGTGTTTATATAAAATACCAACAGCACAAACATAATGTCTCTATATAAGATCTAAACAATATAGATCTATATAGTGTCTATATGAGAACTAAAAAGCATATATAGCGTGTATATAAGATTCCAACATCATTTATAGTAAGTGTATAAATGAGATATTTACAGCAATTTTTTCCTTAGATATACAATACGACGTTCCATCAACAATCTGATTTATATTTTTCACTGCCAATAATTGATGCCAAAGTTATGTATTTTAAAATATAAAATAAGCATCAATAATCTACAAGAGCTATCAGCTTATTCTGCGTAAAAATGTCTTCTAAAATTGAAATGAAGCTAAAATCACCAGTCGGTCTTTGCATTGATTTTTTAAGAAAGGTCGTGAGCGTGAATCAGGTTTACTATATGATTTTGTCGGATTAGTGCACACAGACTGTTGGGGATAGATGACAAGGAGTCTACAAATAACTTTACATGCCTGCTGTAAATCATGATTAGTGCACTCATACTGTTGAGGGTAGATGACTAGGAGACTACAAATAACTTTACATGCCTACTGTAAATCATGATTAGTGCACACAGACTGTTGGGGGTAGATGACAAGGAGTCTACAAATAACGTTACATGCCGGCTGTAAATCATGATTAGTGCACACAGACTGTTGGGGTAGATGACAAGGAGTCTACAAATAACTTTACATGCCTGCTGTAAATCATGATTAGTGCACTCATACTGTTGGGGGTAGATGACAAGGAGTCTGCAAATAACTTTACATGCCGGCTGTAAATCATGATTAGTGCACACAGACTGTTGGTGGTAGATGACAAAGATTCTACAAATAACTTTACATGCCTACTGTAAATCATGATTAGTGCACACAGACTGTTGGGGATAGATGAAGATGACTAGGAGTCTACAAATAACTTTACATGCCTGCTGTAAATCATGATTAGTGCACACAGACTGTTGGGGGTAGATGACTAGGAGTCTACAAATCACTTTACATGCCTGCTGTAAATCATGATTAGTGCACACAGACTGTTGGGGATAGATGAAGATGACTAGGAGTCTACAAATAACTTTACATGCCTGCTGTAAATCATGATTAGTGCACACAGACTGTTGGGGGTAGATGACAAGGAGTCTACAAATAACTTTACATGCCTACTGTAAATCATGATAAGATGCACACAGTACGGAGTGAGAGTTAGATACATTAGACTATAATTTTTTTTTAATTAGAAAAAAAATCTTTTGAATGATAAGGCCGAATTCTGTCTCCACATAACCATAACTAAACTTGGCTTGATGTAAAGCCCTAGCGTCTATTGTTGTTTCTCATCCTTTTTGCCTAGCCTTTCTTTTTTTTTTTTTTTTAAAGTGGCTGTTAAAATGAACGTCATGCTTGGGTCCCATTAATCCTAGTTACATCAGTGCATCTAATAATGTTATCTTTTCAAAGGTAAACTCAGATTCTCAACTGTTTAATACAAGGGAATGTTATATGATACATGATATTTTACACCAACAAATATTTGATACTTAATTCTGCATTAACCCATCTCTATTAATTTATTATTATTATTTTTCTCAGGCAAAAAAAAAGCCTGTTTCCAAAATCAAATTAGATTATCCAGTTTGTTCTGCTATAAATGGCAAATATACCGTCACTTTTAGATACCACAGATTCAATCAAATAGAAAACTATTCATTCGAAAGACTACTAATTCTATTATTATATTAGGGCTAAGGGCTCCGTGTGTTTGAAGTTTGAGGAACACTGGATTAGGAGACACAATAATGGGATATTGATGCGACTTCTTAATATTATGGAAATTTTATTGAAGCTTTCTTTTCATCGATGTTGTTCAGAAGAAAATATGGTATTCAAGACACATGTTTTGTAAGCGCGGGTCAATAGTAGTCAATACATAGCAGAAAAAAAAAGAAAGGAATTTTTATTAGTCCCCCTGAAGTCGACGAGAACGTTGGTCTGCACGCTGAGTTAATCTTTTAATTTCAACGTCTGATGAGATTTTGCCTTGTAGTTGATCCTAATCCAGTGAATTAAAATAGATTTTACCTTGTGATTTTGTAATTCACTTTCTTTAGTATAAAGTTTTCTGATTCAAAGAAGAAAGGCATTTTTTAAAAAATCTTTATTGTGTTACGGACAAACCAGTTTTACCATGTTTACGCCAGTTTTACCATGTATTTAGGCCAGTTTTACCATGTATAAGCCAGTTTCTAAGCATGGCCCGAAAAGATCCGTCATGAAATATTTACGTGAGCTTAAATTTAAAAATCTTACGAACACGTCACTGAAAAGTCAAACCTCGACTCATGTACGTCTGGAGTGCGTTGCGACTTTTCTTTTCTTCAAATAATCGAAAATGTTCAATATAAGAAGCAAATAACACACACGGTGCAACCGGATCAGTTTGACCTACTACAACTGATGTTTTCTTTCTATAGATCTAATGAACGTGCACGTGTGCTGTTTAGAGGCAATGATGACGATAGATGTTATTCCCTAGTAGTGAATACTCTCTTGAATCGTGGACTGGTTAAATGGAAATTTATTCAAGATATGAATTACTCGGAAGTTGTGCTGTAAAATGAAAATTTCTGGAGCTCGACTTATACACAGTAGGATAAAATTCGAAGCTCTGGTTTTAAACGATGTCAAATTCTGTTTGATGATCGCTACTCTCAGTGAAGATTTAGCATGTGGTTGATTCGGAGATTGAAAACTGTTCATATTTTGTATTTGGTATGTGCGATCGCCATCATGTTGTTTATATCATTCTTCCAACTACCTGAGGCCACACCTCTTCAAAATCACGGGACGCTTCAAGGAGACGCGTCAGCAACACAGGTAAATACTAACGTCAAGACTCCAAGACTTACCTAATTTTTTTTATTTAAATCCAGCTTTGCACTTTATACAGTTAATGAGTCTTAGTTTCTTCAATGTCCAATTTACTCTGTGTAGTAAAAGATCACTCTTTGATTACATCATTTACCTTTATCAGACTGAAAAAACAACAACTAAAACTGAGTAAAAGGATTTGAAATTTCTGATAAGATCATAAAAAGTTTTACAAATTAAGAAGTATTCTTACCCGGACTTTTTGAATTACAAAGTATTTGAGCACACACAGATAAGCGAGATTAGGGGAGGGGGTATAAACTAAGGTAATTTCTAATTTTATTACATGCCTCTGTTGATGTCAGAAAAAGATAAATTTTCTTTAAACCAGAAGCAATAAGCCTTGAAATGGAACCTTTCAGCTATTTTTGGTTTTTACTTTGTCTTTGAGTCACGGGAGTGGTTCTCAAATTATGTGTCAAGTATACGTCTAGGGTTGCCTGACACTGTGGCACGCTTAGCTTGATCGTTTTAGAAATTTACAGTTTTATTGGGGGCCTGGCTTTGTTGGGGGCCATGGTTTGTGCAAAACTTAAAATTTTCAAAAGTTCGTGCGCATTAAAGTTTAAAATGTATATTCAATTTAAAATAGGTCTTAGAAAGTGGTCAAAAAATTCTTATAGTTTCACGACTGACTATGCTGCGGTTACTTAAAAGTAATTAAGAAAGAAAAAAAAAAGAACACCAAACTGTTTTATATCTAGAGCTAAATTATCCCTTTGATTTGTGTGAGTCTAAGCTTAATTGTTGACAGGTTCCATGAAAAACTATAATCAGATACGTGCATTTATGGAAACCTATCTAGACGATTGATTCGCAGACCCAATCTTTGCAGGCGTTGGAGAAGCTTGACACGAGTTGTTGCAATCCAGTTTCTGTGTGTGCTATCAGTGCCGCATCATCCGCAAAAAGTACTTCACGAATTATGAAATCTGTCGTTTTAGAATATTGCAAACAGTGTTGGTGCAAGTACACAACCTTGTTTAACTCAGCTGCTGACTGACACGGCTTTTAAGGACCGACCAGCCCGTAAACCACACTGAGACTGTGGATAAACGCGGGAGGCTAAACTCTATAATCGTGTAGTATCACACGGGCAAAAGCCTATCCTACGATACTAAGGAGTAAAATCCACGTAGTTTATTGCAGTCACTTGTTCTTATACAATTTCACTGTATAAGAATCTTTTAGGTCCAGAAGCGCATGCAAAGATTGGAGTAAAACTGTTTAGCCACTCTTTAGAGCTTCTGGCGATTTGCCATCATTTCCAGGGGCTTTTCCACAAGCTAGCCATGAGTCTATTGCTTTGCTAGAGCGTGAAATCAAATATAATTACTAATTACACATTTATTCATTAAAAAATCTCTGTATCTTTTGTCTTGTCATTTTATTTCTTTGGTTTTGTCACTATATATCTTTCGTTGTATCAGTCTGTATGGTTTGGTTTATCACTCTATGTCTTCAGTGGTTCCGATTTGTGTCATTATTTTTATTATCCTATTTAAATGTTTTGTCATTCAATATCTTTGGCTTTGTCAGTTTATGTACTTTTCTTGTCACTCTATTTATTGAATTTTGTCATTTGTTTTGTCACTGTTGATTTGTCATTCTGTATAGCTTTGTTTATTTTTTCAAGCCATACCTTTAGTTTTGTCACTCTATATTATACTTTTCAAATTGTTTTGTCCTACGGATGGAAGAACGTAACAGCAGCGTCAAGAAGGCGAGGGAGCAGGGATTACTACCGCAACCCACAGGCAGAAAATTTACTTCAGAGATATCAGTCAAAGTATGAAGACCCCACCGCCTCATTTGAAGATGATCCGTTTATTGGGTTTTATTACTTAAACCAAACTGAAGCTTATCACGTGTTTTTAAAACGTTTAAAAAAGTTGCAGAAAACCGGGAACTGGCTGAAGGAATTCCGCAACATTAGTGGGTGAGTAAACTTAGCAAGTGTTAAATATTCTAATTAAACTGACACAACATTAGTGGGTGAGTAGACTTAGCAAGTTTTAATTATTCTAATTAAACTGACACAACATTAGTTGGTGAGTAGACTTAGCAAGTTTTAATTATTCTAATTAAACTGACACAACATTAGTTGGTGAGTAGACTTAGCAAGTTTTAATTATTCTAATTAAACTGACACAA
>MUZC01001694.1:554415-574428 GCA_002072015.1 Radix auricularia
TTAAATATTCTAATTAAACTGACACAACATTAGTGGGTGAGTAGACTTAGCAAGTGTTAAATATTCTAATTAAACTGACACAACATTAGTGGGTGAGTAGACTTAGCAAGTGTTAAATATTCTAATTAAACTGACACAACATTAGTGGGTGAGTAGACTTAGCAAGTGTTAAATATTCTAATTAAACTGACACAACATTAGTGGGTGAGTAGACTTAGCAAGTGTTAAATATTCTAATTAAACTGACACAACATTAGTGGGTGAGTAGACTTAGCAAGTGTTAAATATTCTAATTAAACTGACACAACATTAGTGGGTGAGTAGACTTAGCAAGTGTTAAATATTCTAATTAAACTGACACAACATTAGTGGCTGAGTAGACTTAGTAAGTTTTAATTATTCTAATTAAACTGACACAACATTAGTGGGTGAGTAGACTTAGTTATTAGTTATTTCCTCTCGGGCCGAAGACGGCACATAGGGCAGAGGTCATGGATTTCCATTTTTGACGATCCGTTGCTAATTGTATCAAGTCCTGGTTATTTCATAGACCCATGGTTGAGCTTTCTCTTATGATTGTTCTACGCAGGGTTTCTTTTGGTCTTCCTTGTTTTCTTTTGCCTGTTGGTGTCCACATGAGGGCTTGACTTGGGAGTCTTCTCTTGTCCATTCGAAGAACATGACCGATGTAATTCCATCGTCTTCTCCTTATAAAATTTGACACGTATTCTTGATTGGTTTCTTTTCTTATTGTTTCATTTGATTTGAGATCACTCCATTTTATATTTAAAATTTTTCGGAGGCATTTGTTTTCGAATGAAACTAATTTTTTTTCTATATATTTAGTTGATTTCCAGCTTTCGCATCCATATGTTAGTACAGGGATTACACAGGAATTGAATAGCCTAAGTTTTATATGCTGTCTTATTGTCCTTGATCTCCAAATTTTTGTAAGTTTGTTGAAAGCACTTGACGCCAACGCAATTCGAGTCATTATCTCTGATGTTGTATCTCCATTATATGTCATTTTGCTTCCCTAAATAAGTGAAATTGGTTACTTTCTCTATAGTTTTATCATTAAGTTTTATATCATTGGGTTGGTTGGTGAGGTCCATGATTTTTGTTTTGGTTGTGTTGATTTCAAGACCAATTTGATTTGAAAAGTGCTGGAGACGATCTGTTTTTTCTTGGATGTTCAAATGCGTTGAGCTTAAGATAGCCAGGTCATCTGCAAAGTCAAGGTCTTCCAATGTATTGTTTTCGATCCATTTGATGCCTAATCCGGCATCTGCGCATTTTCGCATGACCCAGTCGATTGCTATTCTAAACAACATTGGTGACATGACACATCCCTGTTTCACCCCTGTTTCGACTGGGAGCCAGTCAGAATTCCCGGTCTCTGTTTTCACACAGCAACGTGAATCTGCATAAAAATCTTTTATAACGTTCACATATTGTGTTGGGAAACCATAGATATTAAGGAGATTCCAAAGTGTAGGTCGGTGGAGGCTGTCGAAAGCTTTTTGGAAATCAGCAAAATTTATAATAAGCTGGGATTGATATTCAACAGATTCTTCGATGATAGTTCTGAGTGTGAATATATGGTACAGCAGAGAGTAGACTTAGCAAGTTTTAAATATTCTAATTAAACTGACACAACATTAGTGGGTGAGTAGACTTAGCAAGTTTTAATTATTCTAATTAAACTGACACAAAATTAGTGGGTGAGTAGACTTAGCAAGTGTTAAATATTCTAATTAAACTGACACAACATTAGTGGGTGAGTAGACTTAGCAAGTTTTAATTATTCTAATTAAACTGACACAAAATTAGTGGGTGAGTAGGGTTAGCAAGTGTTAAATATTCTTTCTAAACTGACACTTAAAAATTAAAATACATTACCGGAAGAAAGTCATTTAAAATTTGAAACCAATTAAATGATTACAGAAATAACTCAAATTCAAAGCAAATACTTATCTAAAAACCGAGTTGTCATTTTCAAACTTTAACATATAAACTATGATTTTCTTTTAATGACTCAAGTGCTAAAACAGTAGATTACACATTCTTGCCCATAATCCAGGGGCGGGCAATACGAATAGCTTTGTGGGTCAATTCTAAGCAGGCCACATACCATGTAATAAATGAAATAGATCCCAAATAATATAAGAGAGATTAATGTTGTTCCGTTTCAACGCACACACATTTATTTAATGAAACAACCAATGTCCTCTTCAAGCTACGCGGCCGCGATGCCTCGAAGATATCTGACGGACACCGCGCAGCAGTTTAGCGTTACCGCGCAGAAAATTTGGATGAGGATAATCTAACAAATTTGTCTTTGGAGTATACAATTTTGCACAAAAATGGATGCCATGCAACTTTACACGCGAGTTTTGTTGTTTGCACAGGTATCAACGAACCACAGAGGGAACATTGGATAAAATACATTTAAATTGGCACCTCCTGGAAATAAAAGGCATAGTGTTCAATATAATGGGATGGGGGTGAGACTGCAACCAGGCTTATTAATTAGTAAATGGAAAACATGTAAACAGGGTATGAAATGCCCTGACAGGACGTAACAAAACGTTTTGCTACGTCCTGTCAGGCTAACTAATACCTGTTTACATGTTTTCCATCTACCAATAGAGTTCAATAGAAACATGATTCCAAAACAATGCCGTATACTGAGATTCTGTTTGGATGAAACGCTGACGATCACATACTGCTGGATCGGAAAGAAAGGGGCGTGGGAGCCAATTTAAGCAGCAGTTCCTAAAAACAAATTTACGTAGCTATATGTTTATATAGTCTACATCACAACCTCTTTTTCTTCAATACCGCTTCTGTTTGGTGCGCTACGACTTTTTATAGAAATGATCTTCAGAGATGAACATTATGGGATTTTTTTCTCGCAGTGTGTCGTCATGGGAACGCTTCCACCGAGGGATCAACCAGTATTACCTGTACGACCCTGACGACGAGACAACTGTCCGAGACCTTCTATTGGACCTCAGTAGTCGGAAGATTGTTTTATCAGGTATCTACAACTTGTTTAAAGAAGCCATATATTTATCTAATACATATTAATAAGACATTTTGGAATCTCAAACCTTTATAAAATTAGTGTATCTTATCTAATTATACTCCCACAAAGCATAAAGAAACATTGGAATCGTGCATATTTGATTATTTATCTAAAAACAACTTTTTAAAAATGTGTGAAATAAATAAACTATTGTTTAAAGAAATAACTCAGGCTTTTAAAGGGACATATCTAAAGTCTATACACTATTCAAACCTAAGAGATAATAATGGAAATAATGTGTTTTTCATATCTTTGAATTTATTTCGTATCTTGGAACAAAATATTCTTTGAGCGGCCTTTCGCATCTTGGACTTTCGTAACTTGTATCATTCGTATCTCGAGGTATCACTGTACATAGAAATTAGAATAGTTATAAAAATATATTGTTTACCCACAAATATTAAAGTTAAGTCATTAAATGTTTAGAAGAGGAACTGAGCGGTACACAGCTGAAGTTAAAATTGACATACGATGACGCAGGCCTTGGATTATTTAAACCCAAACGGTCAGTACAAATATAATTTAAATTCAATAATTTTTTAAGAAACTCATTTCATATAACTTTTTACATTACAAAAATGTAATTGATCTTTCAAAATGGAACTTCAAACAATTGGCCACTAATGAACGTCATTCTAGCCATGTTATATTTAATAATTAGGAAAGTTTTGGTGAGTTCTTGAGAAATCAAGTATCCTGATGAATTCCAAACTATTTCAGCCAGGGTAAAGGAATAGAAAATTTGCAGGGTAAAGTCTTCTATCTAGATCACGAAAGCCACACGGCGGAGATAGCAGCATTTCATCTTGACAGGTATGGATTAATATCAGTAGCGTTTAAGACATTTTTTAAAAATTTCTACATGTGTATCCAAGCATCTCTCCATAGGAAAATTTGTATTGTAAGATTATTAAACCAATTCTGTGAACTCTCAAATGTATTTAAAAATTATTAACCCATTTTATGCCAACACTGCGCTACAACTAAATGTCTCTACTCCACTCCAAAGTTAGGTGTCTCACCACCACTTCAAAGTTAGATGTCTTAACTCTACACCAACGTTAGGTTCCAAAACTATGTGTTTCTATTAGACGCTAAAACTAAATGTCTCTACTCCACTCCAAAGTTAGATGTCTTAACTCTGCACCAACCTGAGGTTCCAAAACTATGTGTTTCTATTAGACGCTAAAACTAAATGTCTCTACTCACGAAAACTATATGTGTCTACTCCACACCAAACTATAGTATTTGTCCTTCTTCCACGTCAAAAATAGGAGTCTCTGCTCGACACCAAAACTATGTGTGTCTACTCCACACCAAAACTATAGTATGTGACTTTCTTCCTCGTCAAAAATAGGGATCTCTAATCCACACCAAAACTATATGTGTCTACTCCACACAAATAGTATGTGACTTTCTTCCTCGTCAAAAATAGGGATCTCTAATCCACACCAAAACTATGTGTGTCTACTCCACACCAAAATTATAGTATGTGACTTTCTTCCTCGTCAAAAATAGGAGTCTCTACCCCCCAAAAAAAACAAAACAAACTATGTGTGTCTACTCCACACCAAAACTATGTGTATCTTCTCCACACCAAAACTATAGTGTGTGACTTTCTTCCTCGTCAAAAGTACGGGTCTCATAATCCACACCAAAACTACGTGTCTCCCTCCACGCCAAAACTACGTGTCTCCCTCCACGCCAAAACTACGTGTCTCCCTCCACGCCAAAACTACGTGTATCTACTCCCCGCCAAATAATCATTGCTGACTCAATTTTCTATTTTTTTAAAATTTAGCAACGATTCATATCAAATCATATTATAAAATGCTCTAGGGATGTCTAAAAAAAGGTTTTGTTGAAAGGCAGCATTTATTTATGTATTTGAAATATTCTATGGATGACAGATTACTTGGATTTTACCGGGTTCCTCCAGCTATTGGCAGAACAATAAATATCACATTGGACATTACCTTACACGGGGACGAGTTTTTAAGGAAAAGTGTATTCATATCTCCAGGTAAGGAGCTGTATTTTGTGTGTGGAGTCGGCTGAGAGCTTAAGTTAAGTATGGCGATTTAAATTTATTAAAACTCATGCGAAGTCTACTTTATACATTGAGAGAAACATTAAATTTACAATGTAGGCCATAGCTCTTGAAACAAAAATAACATTTAAATAATCTCCCACCTCACCCCACTGCACAAATGCCACGGGGGAAGGAAGAGGGAAATGTGTCTGAATTATAACGTGTTTATCTTTAAGATGAATAAGTCGTCTAAAATAAATTTATTTAAAAAAAAAAGCGTTTTGAGTAAATAGGCTTTATAGATTTCTTCACTTTTAAGCAAACACCATTTGATGAATGTATTTACAGTACTAAGGTTCACATTCCTGTGCAGGAAAAAAAATCTTTTGACTTTTATGTCAACGAATAATTGCTATTATTTTTTATTTTAATATTTTTGTTGTTGTTGCAAACTGTCTGCAGATAAACGCTTGTGCTTTGATGGCCATTGCTTGTACTGTGAACGCTCGAACGCTGCTTGCGGAAATCCGGAGCTGCTGGAAGGTTCTGTTGTAGCTTATTTGCCAATGAACCTGAGAATTCGAGAGAAACATCCTTATCAACGAACATTTGTGAACAAAAAGGTTCGTGGCAGTATGTAAAACGCCTATTTTAGATAAGAACAAAAAAAGACCCACGAGGAAATTTTATGAGAATCTATTTTTGTCCAGATGTTGTCTTTTATAGTATAAAGTTTAGTCTTGTCAGTGGGTTAATTTTTTGTGTGGTTTTTATAAGAGAAAGAGAGATGTTCATTTTTTTAAATTGGTCGTTTGTTTGGTGCTGTTCATTTGTTTACTGCTGTTCATTTGTATAGTGCTGGTCATATCTTGAGGGTGGTTTATTGTTAAGGTCTGGTAATTTTTTGGTGTAGACATTTGATAAGGTTGGTAGTTTGTGTATATTTATTTGTTGGATGTTGGTGAGCTGCTGCTTAGAGAGGGGACAACGGGGTGACCGATGCACCAAACGCGACTTTTTCCTTGGGGTGGCCAATTTTATCGTCATTAATTCGTCTTTGAAAATGAATATATCACTGGAAAGTTGGGCTTTTATATCTAAATTCAAGAAAATCATGGAAGCAATTATTAGTAGAAGCCATGAAGGAATTAGCCTAAAATATAGGAAAGTTTGTACTGCCAAAACTTCAAACTCGGGTTAGATGAAGCTTCGTCTCAAACTAAAGCTTCTGAAACGAAAACCCAAGTGGCTGGAGAAGTAAAACGACAAGACACTAGTGTGATGGTACGCATGTACTTGATTTTTTAAAGTTTGTCACGACCTTGGCATTGTAATGGAAACCTCCAGACAAAGCACGAGCGAGAGCAAATTTTTGGAGAAAATGAAATGATTTGAGAAGAAAATTGTATTACTAATTCGATAAGCTTTAGCAATGCAAGAGAGGTTGTGGCAGCTGAAAATCCTACATGTGGAAGAAAATCAGCAGTCCCGAGCCTGCGCTCTTCATGGGGCTTCCCGGAAAACCCCCTCGGCCGCCTGGGCGTCCAGGACACTAGGTCGAAAACGCCTCCCACTAAAGTGTGCCTCCCGAGGGAGGTGTGGAATTTCCTACTGTGACTCGCTATCAACATAGTATCAATTTGGCGCCACCACGGCAAAGCTTACGAGTCTCTATGGTTTAGATCGCCGCAAAGCGTGGGATCATCACTGACCTGCCTAGGGTTTGACCCCCACCGGAAGGTTTCCTCAGAGCTGGCGACCAAAAGCGTTTCCTAGCGGTACCTTTTGCTATTCCGTGCTGGCGCTCCTGGCCCTAAACCGGCACCGCTCAACAGCGTTGCTAGTTAATTGAGGGGACGAAACGGTCGCTTCGGAGTAACCCGACCCTCAACGGGTACATTGGTTTTCATCATCGGCATTGCATCTAAATGCTTTGCCTAAGATCCGTACAGCGACTGTAATCATGTTTATGACTAGCACCTAACACCTAACAACGGCCTTCAGCTGTCCAAGCCAGGGGTTTGTCGGTTTCAGGTCGTGTTGTACTCCACGACCCTACTCGTCTGTCGAACCACGTAGTTCACGTAGAGGTCACCCCATCTCGACATCTCGGTTGTGGCAGCTACATAATTCGGAAAAATATACTATTCTCTTTTACTAGCTAAGTTGATGACTATGACTTAAGATTAGAGCAAGCATTGCACATGATATTCACAAAAAATAGTTTTGTTAATAAATATGAAGTTGGCAAAAACGTTTTTTTTTAAAAAAAATGTATTATTGTACCTCAATTTTTAGAACAAGTGGGAACAGGACACAGACTACTGCGAGACAGACATCAAGAAAAAAAAGCTATACGTCAGAGGAAGAACACTCCTCGACCTTATGGACATGGCTGTGTTTGATTTTCTCATCGGTTAGTCAAGACGATTCCTTCCTTACTTAAAATACTCATGTATTTGAAATGTTTATGAAGTCTATTAATGACACAAACTCGTTAACCCCAATCAATTAAAGGTAGTGATTATAAGAGGGCTTGAAATTGTGGTGAACAAATCTAAATTAAAGGCCTATTTTGGAGGGGGGGAGATGACATCTCTGGTGGTGATAACCCCCCTCCAGTAGTGACATGGTTTTATATGGAGTTTTTTTAAAAATGAGTATGAGTTAAAAACTTTACGAAATAATTAAAAGTTGGGTTGTTTTGAATATATAAGAGAAGATGGGCTGTAAAAGATTATTTTTAAGTATATTTAAAATGTGAATAGAAAAGAATTCAATGTTAAGAAAGAAATCTCATTTGACATTTCTATCTAAATGAAAATTATAATACATGAGTATGTTTATCAAAGCAAAAACCAAAGTCCATATAGAAAATCTTCTATGAATCAGGTAACATCGACAGGCATCATTTTGAAAGGTTTAAAGACTTTGGAGTTGATTCATTTATTCTTCATTACGACACCGGCAAAGGGTAGGCCATTACATTATACTTACACCCCCCCAATTCCCCCGACAAGCACCTTTCATTCTAAAAACAACCGTATGTGATTTACGCATTTCAAGAATTTTAATTATCTGAGGATTTAAACTTATTTCAACTATGCATAATTTTGGACTTTCACAAAAGTATTGAAATATTGATAAGAGATGTATGGAGAATTTCATGGCATAGATCTAATTGATTTTAAAAATCATAATAAGTTAAAAATTGTTTATAAAAAAATTAACAGATCAAAAGTGTAATTTGTCACCAAGGGATGTAAATGCTTAAAGATCGTTTTACTTTACTTTTTCGTCTTGCCTTCTTTCCCCTTGACACTCTTTGACGCATTTTATGCAATTAAAAGACGCATCTTTTCAAAATTTATTTTCAAAATTAATTAAACAACATTTCTTGTAATGATTAACTGATGTATTACGTATTGACATTTATGTGGTTAGTATGATATGAATGTTTATTTAATTAATACGTGTGTTATTATCTACATGCAAAGCGCTGTGAGCCCAGCTCCTTGCTGGGACAAAGTCTTATATACATTATCAATTATTTATTATTATTATTCATACTACAATGTTCAAATATATTCCAACATTTTAAAAAGAGCAACGACGTTATACCGTCGCTTCGGTGGCCTGTTGCACCTACCATCCAACAGCCGTCTCGACCGGCTATAAGTGTGCATCACGTCAAAATTAATATTTGTTATAATTATAATAAATAACCCTTAAAAAAAAGGTTTTTGACTTTAAATCCCAACGCATACCGCTTATTTCTGGTTATTGTTTTTAAATGTTTATATATTTGTTTATAAACTTATTAATATTTTTTAAAATTTGATTAAAAAAATTCCTTACTACACTGATATTCGGATACTATTCGTGTCTGCGATAAGTATTTGCAGAATCAAGATAGTGGCAAAAATCTCGATATCCGGTACGGATATACGGCATGTCAGATATTCGGCTGTCCCTGAGTTTATTATGACAACAGGAATAGCATTTAATTATGCATGTGTTTATAATTATCTCTATATTAGAAATATTTTACTTGGGCCATTGCTAATTACAGAATTATAATTATAAACATTAAAAAATAACAAAATATGTATCACAACAGAATTTAACAAAATTCACAACTTCATTTACACATTAAAAAAAATAAACTCCTTGGATCGAATGACAAATGTAATTAAAAAATTTTTTTAAACGTAACTATCAAATAAAGAAAGAACCCGTAAAAAAAAGACACAGCTCAGTATAATATGCGTACACGAAATAAAATGTGCGCACAGTAGTTTGACAATAAAATATTTTTGAAAGCGCACAGCTCAAAATAAACTCTGGGAAAAAATATTGCGCAACAACAAACTTGCTTTGAACGTCCGCGTAAAATAGTACAATATGACAAAACATTAATATTTTTTTTCTGATTGGCAGTGGGAGTCTTTAGGAATTTAAGGGACCAATCGCTATCGACGATGACCGCACAGAAAATTGCCTTTTATTATATAGGATTACAACACACTTAACGTTATATATTGAACCGAAACTCTCCAAAATTTTAAAAAAGTATAGAAAAATTACCATTTAAAATAGAAGTGGGGCGGGGTGAGAGGACTCAAAATGGTCATACCGTTTGTTCGGGTATAGTATGCTTAACATAGATCACGTAATCTTCGTTTAAAACGCATATTATATACACTTTGATATATGATGCAACGCTATGGCGGATTAAGGGGGGGGCTGAACGGGCTATAGCCAGGGGCCCCCGACGGTTTGGGGGCCCCCAAACTTTTTGTATTTTATAATAAAAGTGTCCAAATTTTTGCAAGAACCCTTGAAAATATAATAAATTAAAACAATTTATAAATCTTATCTATTAAACTGATCACTTTCAGACCTGATAGTCTTAATAATCGAAAAACTTGATTTGATTGCCTCACTAAGAGAACATATAGTAAAATATGGTATATATTTTTAAAGTTTCCCTATCATTACAAGTTCCGCTGGCCGTCTGGTGGAGTAGAGGCTCGTGATGCAAGCGGTGTCGGGATCGATTCCTAGTGGAGGAATAATATTTTTAAAATTTTCTTTTCACAAACATAACGGCGAAAACTTCAAACAGTTAATTATCTGTGTTTTTTTTTCATTATTAACATTTAGTTACAGTCTTATATTAGCTGCTAGCAATCATTTTATTTTAAGTGGCGTTGGCTGGATAGGGCCCCCGTTTGATTGCAGTCCGGGGCCCCGTGCAGTCTTAATCCGCCCCTGATGCAACGATTAAAATAATAATTATAAAATAAATTTGATAAAAAATGCTTTCTTTTAAGACATAGCAGAAATTTAAAAGTATTTCATATTCTTTAACTGTATTTCACAAAAAGAGAATGTGCACATTCTTTTTCATGTTTTAAAAAAAATCCTCGCAATAAAACCAAGTTTTTCACTTTTAATCATTTATATACGAGACATAACTATAAAGATGTTCATTGTAATACGCAGGGCAAAACAATCCGAAAATACAAAATTCTAGTTATGTCTCGTAAAACGTGTTTAATATAATGCGCACCGATTGTGAATATATATGTAAAAAGTTTTGTCAATGAAATGCTCACCTTAATACGCGACATGAAAGGTTGTTGAACATAATACGCACTACAACACTCTATCTAAAAAAAATTAACATGATACAAAGAGATAAATACAATTATTTTAAAATCCAATAATTCAATTACTGTTCATTCGATCGGTTTGATATTTTGATACACCATTTTCATTATTGGTATGAGCTGCCTGAAAAATTTCAGCTCACTAGCTTACGAGAAAGTGGCTTAAAAATCGATCAAAAGTTTTTTCGGCAAGGTCGGTCGGTCGTACGGTCGGTCGTACGGTCGGTCGGTCGTACGGCTCAGACACCACAAGTTAATATAAAGGATTTAATCATGGGAAACTTACTAAATGTCTCTCATAATTCCCTTAGGCTACAGAAATCGCTTATCTGGACAGCATCCTTGACGTAATACTAATATATTACAAAATTATTTTATTACATTTATTGCACCCGTAATACATTTAAAAAAAACGTTATACTTTTAAATAGTCAAATGTACTTTATTTTAAGAATACAATTTTTTTAACGTTATAATTTTTGTGTGTGTACATTGCTTTCTTACAACCTTTTATGACAGGTTCGGGAAAGCTGAACACGATTGTCTGTCCTGCTTGATACCACTCCGTCAATGTTGTGTGGTCAGATTATCAACGCTAGCGAAGCTTCTCAAACTATACCAGGGACCCCAAAGTCTCAGCGAGCTGCTCAGGAGCTCCCTGCTAGCTGACCCACTGGCCCCGATTCTCGGCGAAAGGCATCTCCATGCTGTGGACAGACGTCTCGGCAAGGTCATCAGGGTCGTCGGTGATTGCCTGAAAGGGGGAAAGTCTTGGGATACAGTTGTTATTGATAGCTAGTCCAATATAATCTCATTATCTAAATACATGTACTGTTAAATGAAATGCTTTTTATGATATTTTCTGTGTTAATAGTTATTTATTATGTTGCCCTTAACTTGTATGCTATGCTATTAAATAATGCTACTCGATGAGGTTTTTTTAGACCGTATAAACACATCTACTCTTTCGAGAACAGAAACAACATATATTTATATAAACATTATTGTAATAAAAACTCACCATCCCATCTTTTTCGACTTAGTTTCCTATTGTATGATTTTCATCATATTTTAATAAAAATTCTTAATCGTATTTTCAACCACAAAGATTTTAAACAAACTTTATTAGAGAGCGAAATATTTATCCTACAAAGATTTCTGGTCACTAGATAATGAGATATTATTTTAAAAACTTATCAGCACAATTTAAATCTTTAAAAAAATGTTCTTATTAGACGCATTTAATTGCATTGGTTTGGTTGTGTCATTGTGTATCAATACTATTATTACTATCATGCCTCTTAATTTTGACACATTTCCAGATATCAGCGTGAGATAAAATTTTGAATATCTATCAAAAGCAGCCCGCAATATCATAATCTAGTTAAGACGCTCCCTCTATGCATAAGATTAATTCTTAAAGATCAGAGAAAGGAAATTGACCGATCATTATCATATATTTAGATATCCCTTTCTAAAATTGTAATTTTGGCCAACTTCTTGACGTCCAGAAATGTTTACACTAAATCCCCAGATTAGAAAATCTTTCTTGCTTAGTATATCACCATTGAGAACCATAAGATCTTGCTTAGTAGATCACCAGTGAGAGTCATAAGATCTTGACCAGCAGATCACCAATGAGAGTCATAAGATCTTGACCAGCGGATCAACATTGAGAACCATAAGATCTTGCTTAGTAGATCACCAGTGAGAGTCATAAGATCTTGACCAGCAGATGACCAGTGAGAGTCATAAGATCTTGACCAGCAGATCACCAATGAGAGTCATAAGATCTTGACCAGCAGATCACCAATGATATCCATACGAGCGTGCACATAGTTTGCATTCTTTGTGTCCCCATAAGCCAACATGTTTTAAGCTTATCACCCCCCCCCCCACACACACACACACACCAAGCAATAAAACATTTCATGATCATTGAGTAACTTGATGTTGAAACCCTAAGGAACGGCAAGTGACGGAATGAGTTCCTTATTTTTAAGTTTTCCTAAGCGCGATTTATTCATTTCTGTTTGTTTTAAGTTTATGTTTAAAACCCCTTTCTGAATTCAACATAAGGAAAAAAAACTTGCAAGCACACACAAAAAAATGTAAGTATAATTTTTTTTAATGCACCAAAAAGTTTGGTTATTATGAAATACAAGGCATATGTGTGGTCTCACATGCCTTGCATCTCTGATGCATTCTAACATTGACCAAGATCATAAAATGATTTATACGAACAATGAGACTGTAACTGAAAATTTTTGGAAGGCTATTTTAAAAAAAAAAAAAACTTTCTTAATACAGTTTTGGGAGAAAAAGAGCTCTCGGAATACAGTACATACTCACACATGAGCCGAATTTAGAACTGTAAAATACAATACTGAAATCAGGGCTATGGCGGATTAGGGGGGAGCGGGCTAAAGCAAGGGGCCCCCGACGGTTTGGGGGCCCTCAAACTTTTTATATTTTATAATAACAGTGTACAAATGTTTGCACGAACCCTTGAAAATATAATTAATTAAATTAATTTATAAATATTATCTATATAACTGATCGCGATTCAGTCATAATAATCGAAAAAAAAAACTTGATTTAATTGGCTCACTTAGAGAACATAGTATAAAATATAGTTCATATTTTAAAAAATTCTCATATTAGACAAACTCCGCTGGCCGTGTTGAGAGATCACAGACGCGTGATGCAATCAGTGTCGGGTTCGATTAATAAACAACAGTGGAAAATTAATTTTTTCTTTTTCACACTCAATTGTAACATACCGCAAACACTTCAAACAGTTATTTCTTCTTGTTCGTTTATTTTTTTTTCATTATTAATATTTAGTTACAGTCATATAATAGCTGTTAACAATCATTTTATTTTAAAGGACGCTGGCTGGATAGGGCCCCCCGTTTGATTGCAGCCCGGTGTAACAGGCCAGATTAAACCCCTGACCAGAATATACCCGGGTATAATCTGGCCTAGGCCAGAATATACCCCCGGGGTTAAACTGGCCTAGGCCAGAATATACCTCCTCAGGCCAGAATATACCCTTTTGACAACATGGGAATATATAGTAAAAAATGATGAATCAATTTTTTAGACTTTCTCTTCATGTTTTAGCTCTGTTAGAGAAATCAAACTATTTTCTTAAGTAGCATAATTGTTTTAATTAAAATAAAATAATAATTATAAAATATTTTACGATAAATGAAAGGAGCATTACATTTTATTTGAAAAGGAAGATTTCGTGGTCTTGTTTTTAAAATATGAAATCTTATTTAATTTTTACGATACAAGATCAATGAAAATATATTGGAATCATCATTTTTTATTTTTTTTTTTTAAATTTGATTTTACATTTATTAACTTAAGCAAACACTAAAGGATTATTTTAAAACAATAATTTGAGAGTCGTTAAGTTGTTTGTTTTTCAAACCCATGCAAACACTTAGGATTCCTTACGCGTATCACATCTTAACATTTAAAGACACTTATCTTATCTTATCTGTAACAGACGCTCCTTCTATACAGAAGATTATTGTGTCCCACGTTTATCTATGGTTTGTGTCTAGTCCTGCACTCTTATTAGTATTATTAGAGTTTTAAATGATAATAAAGTGTTGGCTTTCCTGGTTTTTACTCAGGCAACCCATCCACGACCGAACACCGGATGGTAAGAAAGAAAACTTGTATGTGTTTGTTCTTTTGTTCTTGCATACGGAATAAGAAAAGTTTTTTTTATTCTCATGTCTATCTGAGGGTTGTATTAAATTTTCTCTGTGTTGTATTTCTAAATTTTAATTAATCGCTTTATGTATAATTACTAATTTACTCTTGGTTCTTCTATCCTCTAGTGTTTTAAGGTTAAATGATTTAACTAATGGTGGTACTCTTGTGAGTTTTGAATATTATCCAGTAATGAATCTTGGAGCTCTTTTTTGAATTTGTTCTAGTTTATCAATGTTTTCTTTGGCGGATGGGTCCCATACAGTAGATGCATATTCTAGTATAAGTCTCACCAGGGTGAGGAGGCATTTTAGTTTAATATCTTTATTACATTTGTTAAAGTTTCTTTTTATAAAACCTAAGGTTTTGTTTGATTTTTTGATAATTTCACTTACGTGGGGATTCTATGATAGTTTCTCATTTATTATGACTCCTAAGTATTTTGCATCTTTAGTTTGGGTTAGTTCTTTTCCATGAATGAAATATTTTGAATTTATTTGTTTCTTTTTCTTTGTTATTCTTAGCATTTGACACGTTTCTGGGTGGAATGACATACTCCTGTTAGTTTCTCATTTTATTAATACACCTAATTTTTTTGGTAAAATTTTGCTATCTTGTTCTGATTTAATTTTTCTATATATTATACAATCCTCAGCAAATAACCTAACTTTTGTTCCTGTTGAGATTTTGGGTAAATCATTTATATAAATTAAAAATAGTAAGGGACCTAGCACAGTTCCTTGTGGAACTCCCAAGGTAACCTTTAATGGTGCAGATTTAGATTCATTAATTATTACAGTTTGCTCCCTACCCAAATGGAAGTCTTGGATCCAGGAATGTAAGGGACCCGATATTCCAAAGAATTTAAGTTTTTTAAGTAAACTAAGGTGGTGAATTTTGTCAAATGCCTTTGAAAAGTCTAGTAATATTGTATCTATTTGATCATTTTAGTCTAGGCCTTTTGATAGTTCATGTATTAGACCTAATAATGTGTTTCACGTGATCTGTTTTTTCTAAAGCCATGTTGATGTGGGCATAGGCCATTATATTTGTCAAGGTGATCAATTATAATACTATATATTATGTGTTCTAGTAATTTACAGGCGATATTAGTAAGTGATACAGGTCTGTAATTACCGGGGTCTGATTTATCACTTTTCTTAAAGAGTGGAGTTACTTTGGCTAATTTCCGATCTTGGGGCACTTTGCCCTGGTTTAGAGAGGCTTGAAAAAGAACTACAAGGATTGGGGACAGTTCATTGCTTAATTCTTTTAGTAACCTGGCAGGCAATTCGTCTGGGCCAGTAGCTTTGTTTATTTAAAAGTTTTTTAGGAGTGAATAAATATACCTATTTCATCTACAGTTATGATACCTATTTCTTCCATTTTATTTAATTTATTTACTGATGATTATTACGTCCTACACATATATGTATTTGGTTAATGTCTAGTCTTGCATTTTTATTAGAATTTTAATGTTGATAAAATGGTGGTTTTCTCAGTCAATCCATTCCATATTTTGATTCAATAAGTCATGTAGTTCTTATGTAATACCAGTGTTTATGTGTTAAATTATTTTACTTTACCTCTGAGGAGGATGTGATTGTCCTCTGTTCCTGTCAGAATGTAACTTATGACCCTGAAGTAACCACCCTTTCCACTTTATCCTTTAATATGCAAGTTTCGGTTGTTCAATATCTCGAGTGGGGCCATAAAATACAAACTTGTCAAAAGTGAGGCCAAGAGTTATTCTAAGATGCTTTCTTCTTGAAATTTTTAGTGGGTTAAAAGTAATACAGGTAAAAATGAATTGCAATGATTTATAAAATATAATTAATTTGCTTTACTGGAACAAAGGTTTCTTTTGAAATTCTTAAGATGCGCGAAAGTAAACCGAGCGTCAGATAGAGGTTCGGAAATACGACAAGCAACATCGGGGAAGTCAAACTATGTTTCTCACACTTTTAGTATTGTCATATTCTGGTATTTTGGAGATCAGCCTATATTTAGAGATATTTTTTTAAGAGGGGGGATGGGGGAGGCGCTATGCAATGTTCATTATTTAAAAAACAACATGAATATGGGCCTAAACTGTTGTTGCCAGTAATTTATGAGAGGAAAAAACAAACAAACAAAACTTTCATGCATAATATTATTCAATTTAAAAAAAAAAAAATTATCGCCATTCTCAAAAGAATTAAACATAATGATTTGATTAATAAGCGAGGTCCACGAAATAAAGTTTTGCAAGCGTTTGAAAATCTACAACTATAGTCTATATCTCGCTTAAATTATTTATTTTTCTATAATCAATTTATGTATTTATTGAATTATTCAATTTTTTATTATTTTTTTATAAATATTTTTTTAAAAAGACATTAACAACAACAACAAATAAATAAATAAATAAAAAACTAAAAAAAAAGCAACAAAAAAAAGTTGATTCCATCTAAATATGTGTAGTCTGTAACTAAGACAAAAAGTGACCAGCCTATCAGACATCATAATTAAAAAATTATTTTAATACTATTATTTTATTGTAAATAAAACATCTTTCCTACTTCAGAAATGAGTTAAACTTCTCGACAAAGCTAAAACACCCATAGAATGTCTAAATAGCCATTCATTCATTTTTTACTATGTATCCTCATGTTGTCAAAGGGATATATTCTGGCCTGGAGAGGTATATTCTGGCCTTAGCCAGTTTAACCCCCGGGGTATATTCTAGCCTAGGCTAGTTTATACCCGGGTATATTCTGGCCTAGGCCAGATTATACCCGGGTATATTCTGGTCAGGGGTTTAATCTGGCCTGTTACACCGGTGCCCCGCGCAGTCTTAATCAGCCCCTGAATCAGGGGGGCGGCTCATGTGCGCATAAAACAAAATAAACGCAAGGGCAGACACTAATGCCAATTTTCCAGCCGCACATTTTTACCGCTATCTAAATAAATAGTTTGTTAAACATCGGCTTTGAACAACTTATGAGCGGAGGTTCAGATATTATTATAGCAAACAAAGTGGAAAGAGCAGAACACGTTTTTGTGTCATTCCAAAGGGTAAACAAACTGGAATGTAATAGAAAATTAAGCATTTTACATCTTTACAGTATCAAATTTCTATGAAACAAAAATATGGAGTAAAATTTGATAATTGTATGGTTGGCTTCCATGCGGGTTCTTTGAAAAAAAAACAAACAAAAAAACTTGGCAATCTTAAAGCAGTTTTACGGGGTTGGTTTATAAGCGATGTAGGCTTATAAGCGAGTATATACGTAGAAATTTCAAATACTTGCCTTTTTTTAAAAAATAATATTTTTTTTACAATGTCTTTAGCTTGGTCCTTATTTAGTTCACCAAAAATTCTTATTGGTAAGGGGCCGTCCATAAATGACGTCACGCAATTTTTGCCGATTTTTTACCCCCTCCCCCACTCTCGTCACGCGTCGTCACAAAATCGTCGACCCCCTCCAATAATACGTCACAAATCTTTGACCCCCCCTCCCATCCCCCCCCCCAAAAAAAAAACCAACAGCCTTATTGTCTAATTGAAATTAAGTATGTTTAAAATCACTTTTTTGTCATTTAAGTATGTATTTAGTGTATGTCTACATTGTATTATCGTAGCACGAGTGAAGCTATGTAAATCGACATTAAATATATTGTAAGCCAGTGCTTCCCAAACTTTTTCGTATTAGACGACCGAAAGGAATTTTTTCCTTTTCTCCAGGTACCGGTGTATTCTTTTCCTTCTTTGACGTGATTTTTTCTGTACTGATTTGATAGCAAAATGAGCCCCTACAGCCCATAAGATTAAGTATAAATTCGGCTTGTTTTATATATTCCTTTTTTTTTAAAAAAAAATTGTCTAGTTACCAAGGCATAGCAAGACAGCTAACGAACAATGCAGCGGTAACGTCAAAAAACATTTGTTGTGATTAGCCTTCGCGATTACGCTCGTGAATGTGACTATTGATGTTACATGGATCATTGCATTGTTGACAAACCTAGAATATATAGATACAATACAATTCCTCAAATCGATTTCGATCTTATAATGACAGTTTTCATGTTAAGTATATGCAAATCAAAGGCATTTGATCTAAAATTACCACATTGATATCACATCTCATGTTTTCTAAAAAAAATTAATAGGAATGCGCTGGAAGAGGAATATTGCGACTACGGTACGAACCCTACATTGTGCAGGAAAGCAGGGTGTCATCTTGTGCATCGCAAAATACAGTAATTTCCTGCAAGTTGAAGACTGAAAATTACAATGACATTAATGAAATATCCAACATTATCATAACTTTTTACTCCGAAGCTCAAAATATGTTTGTTTTTTTTTAATGAAGAAAAAATTGTTGTTGTTTTGTTTTTTGTTTGTTTGTTTTTTCTTCAGAATTTTACGTACGTCACACAAGAGTTGAAAACAATAATGTCACCAATGAACAAGGCGTGTTTAAATTGTTGCATTCTCTTGTGGAATTTATAAACTAATAAAAAAATGCATGGCTACCGCAATCGGGCTGTCTAACCAAGGGGTCGGTAAACAGCGATATAATATCTTGTATGGGGTAAAAAGGGACTCTTGGGGGCAATGCTGAATCATTGTGGACACATAAAATTCACCAGAATCCGCTCATTTTGGGTTAACCATAATATTAACATAAACTTTCAAAATTTTATTTTTAGGTATCCTTTTGAACTGGACCGTTTTTAAAAAATGTTTAACCGGCCTTCAAAAAACGAACTGTGATCCTTAGATTATATTTTATTTAAATGCATACAAATTAAACATTGACTATTAATCATCACGGTTAACTTCTTTGTATATAAAAAAATATTTAAAAATAATATGTTTAAAATGTATTTTATTAAAATCCCTCAGTTGACTGACGAGCATCCCGTAAGAAAGAGGTCGGCGAACAGGGGTAAATTACCTCATTTGGGCTCAAAAAGGAATTCTTGGGGGTAATGCAGACTCATTTGGGACATATAACATCTACTACAATCCACTAGATATATTAAAATACGTCATGTGTACGTGTACGCTTGGAACATATGCCCACTATTGAACCGGTGCCTTCCAGAAAATGCATTTGTTAAATTTAACAACTATGTAGATTTTTTAAGTACGTACTATACGAAGACACCTAAATCCACCATACTTTCATTTATATTGACACAAGTAACAATAATCTTAATCCACATGACTTGACTGTATCAAGTATCTGTCAAATTTAAAATTAATGCCTTAAAAACTGAGCTCAGAAGAAAAGTTGTTTTGTGCTCCTCTCCAATTGCGATGTCAAGAATTCGATGCATTCAATAAAGTTAATGAATACTTTGAATAATTTTAAATGGGCACATTTATCATTATATTTAGAATGGCCAGGGGCGTTTGACCAAAACCCAATCCAATAATTATATCAAACTTAAAACGTTTATATTTGTATCAAATAGATTCACCCCCCACCCCC
>MUZC01001694.1:586038-607676 GCA_002072015.1 Radix auricularia
CCTAAACAACAAATTTGGATTTTTACTAGACGTCAAATCTCTTCTTGCTGAAACAAAAGTCGATACGCTTCATTAAAATTGCTTAGATTTTGCTAATTTCTACGAATTGTGTACAGAAATCAAAGACTAAAAAATGATGCTCAGTACCCGGACTGAAGTTCTACCGGAAACTACTTTGGATCTTCTCGATTTTATTGTTTCATATGGAGATAACGTATTTCCGAATCTGCGCATTTCACTTCAAATACTTCTAAAAATTGCTCTTTCAACTAAAAGCTGTGAGCGGTCCTTCAGCAAAGTAAACCTTATTTTGTCTTAATTACGTGCATCAATGGATCAAAATCGTCTGGATGATCTTGCACTCCTTAGCATTGAAAGAGAACACTTGAGAATATCAATTTTAACAGCGAGATTGACGACCTTCAAGTCAAGGAAGATCAATTTATTTTAGATTATGTCTATTCGAGTCATGTATAATTAGTATAGTATTTTTTTTTCAAATAAATTGTTTATAATCGTATAGAGAATTATTAGTCTGTATTGTATTTCATTAAAATATCATTTGCTTCAAAAAATGAACCATATAAACCGTAAAATTTCAAATTTTTTCTTGGGGGCTCACTGAGCCCCCAGAATTTTTCGGGCCGTCAAGGGGCGCAGAATTTGTGTCATGCCCCCGGGCGCACATGACCCTGGCTACGCCACTGTTAGCCATCGACTCATATACAGTTTGAACTTCAGCCAAATGCATATGCTTCCGATAATCCTCTTTCAAAGAATAAGCTTAAAAAACATCGATAATTTAAAGTTTAAAGGAAGTGCGCGAGTTAAAATTGGACCATTCATGAGAATAGTCTGAAATAAACTGCGTGATAAAAAAATGAGCAGTTAACAGGGTAAAGCTGATAATGTTCAAATGAATGTGACGTGTGAATTGGACAGCTCGAAGTAAAGCAAGGTTCATACACATTTAACTTCAGACTTGTGGCACATTTTATTAGTACAGTGTAATGAGTTTGTTCACCTATTACTGAATTAACTCGAATCTTCGTGAAATATGCAAGATATTAAAATAATGTGGTGATTAGGATAAAGAACAATTTTCTGTTTTCTGTAGGAGCTTATATTCAGCCTTCGATAGTTCATCATTTGCTGCTATCTTGAGGCATGCCGTGGTGTGCGTGTGTACATATACGTGGCCTGGTGCAAGTTGACAGCGCTCATTTTCATTTGTATTTGTTATTTTAATATCTTTTAAAAGCCAATCGATTTTTTTTCATTTTAAATTTAAATAGGAGTTGTGTTTCCCTTTGTGCTTATTTAGCGGCTCTCTAGTTTTCTTGAACTTTTACTTTACGTCACGTGCCGTTCTTTAAAGAGACATAAAAATTCTCATTAAAGTTAAAAAATTTTAAATAACTTTTTTTTGTACGTAACAACATACAATTAATGCGTACTTGCATAACTACATTGTATTAATACATTTCACGATTACATTTTACTCTATAACATTGGCAGGAATTTCATACTTATCCTAAAACCGCGCCCCGTTTATTTCCCACAACATTTTTTTTCTTTCTGAAAATCATTCATGATCTTATTGGAGAAAACTTGTTTACTCGAAGACAATTGTTACGGCACTGCCAGTAAGAAGCCTTCATCTTGAAAATTTCTACATTCCATAATTTGTCATACCGTCTCAGAAAAAGTAGCAATAAGTAGCTTTAAGAGCTTAAGCTCTGGTCTGTATTGTGCAAAGAGAGGACAGCTGTGCACAAAATAATTTTTTAAAATTTATTACTTCTCATTCCGTCTCGTGGGTTTTGATTTTTAACACCTGGCACACACTTTCCAGACACCTTTATGTGTGTAGCATATCAGCGTCATACAGATTAGCCAAACACACTTTATGAGCAGCTTATCAGTGTTTTCAATAGTCAGTGGCATTAAGATTTCAATTGGCATATCAGTTTTAAATATTACTCTAGAGATTCAGAAAATATTTTTAAATAGTCGGTGTTTTAAGAAATAAACTTTAGACCGTGATCTACAAGATAACTGTTAATTTTAAAAAACACACTAAAATACACAATTTCAAAACTTGTTTAAATTTTAAAGTGAAAATAAAGTAGTTGCTTCAAAGGATTTTAATATTATTCGTATTGCTGTGGGGTAAACAAAACATTAATTAAGTGTAAAAATGAGGATTACGCACATGCTGAGGACAGTCTCTCTCTGTTATATCTCTCTCCTCATGAGCGTGGCGCTGACTTCAATGTACCTCCTGACACTCAATAATTCTGAATGTTTCCGTTCACCCAACGATTCTTTATCACCATTTTTGACGTCGCAGGTAATGCCAATGGTCTTTCTTTTGAAAAAAAATATATTCATATTTGTTCCTTCAAAATATTGTCTTATCCTGTCTCTGTCAAGTGGAAATCAATGTGTGCTAAAATGTTTTTTTAAAAAGAAAAGTGCATACACCTTTCTTAGAATTTAGGAAATATGGTAACATTGGTTTGAGACTAGAGACACGAACATACTCAGGCCCTGAGGTGAGACTAGAGAAACTAACATATTAAGGCCATGAGGTAAGACTAGAGACACTAACATACTCAGGCCATGAGGTAGGGCTAGAGACACTAACATACTCAGGCCATGAGGTAAGACTAGACAGACTAGAGACACTAACATACTCAGGCCATGAGGTAGGGCTAGAGACACTAGCATACTCAGACCATCAGGTGAGACTAGAGACACTTACATACTCAGGCCATCAGGTGAGACTAGAGACACTTACATACTCAGGCCATCAGGTGAGACTAGAGACACTTACATACTCAGGTCATCAGGTGAGACTAGAGACACTTACATAATCAGATCATCAGGTGAGACTAGAGACACTTACATACTCAGGTCATCAGGTGAGACTAGAGACACTTACATACACAGGTCATCAGGTGAGACTAGAGACACTTACATACTCAGGTCATCAGGTGAGACTAGAGACACTAACATACTCAGGCCATGAGGTAGGGCTAGAGACACTAACATACTCAGGCCATGAGGTAAGACTAGAGACACTAACATACTCAGGCCATGAGGTAAGACTAGAGACACTAACATACTCATCAGCTGGACACTGATTTATACACAAGAATATAGGAGCGTCAAAGCGCCTTATAATGTATAGTCATGGAAAACATAAAATTATGTGAATGATTATAGTCAGAAATGAATTCAATATTTAGGGAATAGAGAATAAAATCAAACAGTTTTGATTATGATTTTAATTTACTTCTTCTTTATTCATTTTCAACATTTGATTATAAATATTTGGAAAATTGAAGAAAAAGTTTTAAGAAACACAAATTATTTTACATTGATTTAGCTAAAATTCTACATAAGAACATAAAACAGAGATGGAATAATAAATATTTGGACTAAATTATCTATTTGTGCGACATATTATTCATATTAAGATTTTTTCTCCGTCTCCAACCCCCACTCCCCACCTTTGTTTTTTTACTTGGTGACCCTCTAATGCAAACGTTACTAATTGATGTCTCTAGTGACTTTTAAAATATGTAAGATCTTTTGGACTTTGGGAAGTAGGGTGAAATTTAAGATCCAAGATTTAATCCCAAGCAATTAGAATATCAAAGCAAGTTATTTTTGCTATGTTGTAAAAAAAGATAAATTTAATCTATAAGTTTGTATCCATAAACTGCTCTTTTTATTCGTACATGCTGATCCCGCAGCGTTTTGTAATTAAATAGGAGCAGCAGAGGAGAAGCGCGAGCTACAGTTTTCCGGAGGCCGAATCCCTCGTTACTTTGTACAAGTCATACGTCAACCACACTATTTGTCCAGGAAATATTTCAAAGTGTTTACGCTACAGCCTCAACAACAGCGAGAGCTATCATGTTTTCTTGCAACGTTTCAATGCTGTTATGAAAAGGGGATTATATCTAAAGGCATTCATCAACAATACGGGGTGAGCTGAGTTTTTTGGTGAAATTCCCTTGTAAATCTTCAACAGAACTCCAAGTTAAGGGAATACAGAAGAGTTGCTCAGTTAAATGCGAACCTAGTAATTGACCACACTTTATTTCATGGGGAATACTGATAATCTATATTAGAAACTTTTTAAAGTGTCATTTTCATCACGTTTTATAGCATTTCTTTATTACATTAAAATAGATGGTCTAGTTTCCCCCATTACAGTAAGTTGTTATATAATCCTCAGAACAACATCATCTCAACGATTTCATAGAGGCATTAACCAGTATTACTTGTACCATCCAGATGACGTTAACATGCTCAGTGGCCTTCTCAAAGATCTCAACAGTCAGCAAGTTGTTTTTTCGGGTATTAAACTTTAATCTAAATTTCAAAGATACCTTTTATTTAAATTTTAAAAAAATTAAATTGAAAATTTTGATGATACCTTTTCCTCGAACTGAAAATTTCATATTTACTAGCATTCTATTTATAATAATCGTTTGAGTTTGTGGCATGAATTTTCTTCCTCACGTCATCAACTCGCTAAGCTAATCGCCGAAATCTTGACTTATATGATTTATTCTTAAAATGTACCAAGGTGTGCACAGTCCAGTTAATATCAACATATCAAAAAAGAATAATATTACTTTCCCTTCATTTTTCAAACTACGGGGGAGTACATAGGTATTGCGGGGCCCGGCAAAAATGGTTTCTTTTGTGTGTGTGCGTGGGGGGGCCTGCAGACATCGCGGTGGCGTAATATTTAATGTAAAAAAAATTCGGGCACTCCTTTGGAGCCCCCCTCAAGTTGGGGCCCGGGGGACTTTTGAATTGGGACCCCTAGCTACGCCATTGTCAATCTATGTTTTAAAAGTTTGCAAACTTACAGCGTCTTTGTTAAGCTAACATTTCAAGTACATTTTCATCTTCGCTACCTCGTTTACGCCTTTTAGAATGTTGAAATTAAATACATTGCCTCCTGTTATAAGAGTAACCTGTGCAAAGCAAATTTTGAATGAAAGATTTTTTATTTTTTTAAACATAAAAACAAACACGCAAAAATTAAAATGTGTTGAAAACTTTCTTACTTAGGTTCAAGACTTTTACATGCAATTAAACACAATCACATTGCTCATTGCATGAAAAATGTAATGGAGGTCCTGTCACCCTTTTGGATTAATTTTAATCAGTATTCAGAGAGAAAAATATCCTCGAAATTTCAATTCAGAAAAACTATTTTTTTATTGTTGTAAATATAGAACAACTTATTGAATCAGAACGCAAACTGGCTCACAGGAAAAAATCGAAGGGAGGAAAAAGATTTTAAAGTGTAAGCAAACGATTGCGTTCAGTACAAACACACTATTTTTTAATCTTGAAAATTTAAGCCGGCGCAGTCGGATTTATCTTCAAAAGAAAATAACAGAGTTTTAAAATGTCATCTGGTTATCTGGACTTTTTTTTTTTTTTTTTAGAATTAAGCTATCGGACTCAGTGTTGGTGTATAAATAAGTGCTAAATTATTCTAAGTCGATAATTTTAAACTAAACATTGTATAATTAAAATCTAGACGATTTATTTTATATCAAAGTTAATGAAAATAGTAACTGGATAAAGGATACATTGAACACGGGCTGGGCAGTGAAAGAGAGGCTGCGCACGCGTGCTAAACTAGACAACCAGGTTATCGCTAATATGTGACCTATGTTTGTAATGTACGTGATCGTTTGCTAGCACGCGTGTTCTCTTTCTTTCTCTCTTTATTGTTGTTGGTAATTAGAAATATTTATAAAACGGGAGCATTCGTAGCCCAGGGTAACAGTGCATTTGCAACAAATACTGTATTCATTTTATATTTATACGAGCAACAAAGCCCGTCCAAGGACGCTCCACCGTCGTTTCGATGGCATGTTGTCTAGGAGTAACAGTAGTGATTAACAGGATTGACGTGACACACTACAAAATGGAAACACATTACTGAAAGATGACAAAAATACTGCACCAAAAAATAACTCATTTTGAACGTCCGCGTACATTTGTTCAATATGGAAATGAGATTTAATTTTTCTCCGCTAGTGATTTGCTTTAGGATTCTGAAGGAATTTGAGTGACCAATCACTATCGAGGATGATAGACAATTAGCTAGATCTAACTATTTAAAGTTATTAATATTAAAGAATTTTTTTTTAAATCCATAATGGACATTATTCAATTGCTGTCTCAACAGAGGAATTAAAGTATGGCACGCAAATCAAACTGGTAATAACTTTAGCAGACGGGAGTCAAGCTCTCTTCAAGCCAATGAGGTACTATTATTTAATATATCACCGTTTCCTTGTTTGCGGCCATTGCATGGAAAGGTTATGGAAAATAAGATTAGAGGTCAATTTTTTTTCCGAAATTTAGAATGTTTATACACATATTCTGCATGAAGAATTATGAGATATATGAACATAAATTACTAGTATAATATATTACCTACCTCACTTTAAATATTTTGAAAACTTTTTAAGAAGCGCTAAAAAAAAAGACAAAATAATTGGTGATGTTTCAAAACAATTGTGCCGATAAAGAATTTTAGAAGTTTCGATACAATTTTTGCGTTGTTAAATGACTTGAATTGTATTAAGGCAAATATTATCTTATCTTATATGTTACAGACGCTCCTTCTGTACAGAAGATTATTGCATCCCACGTATTTCTATGGTCTGTGTTTAGTCCTGTATTCTTACTAGAGTTCTAAATGATGATAAAGTGTTGGCTTTCCTGGTTTCTTCAGGAAACTCATTCCACGCCCGAATACCGGACGGAAAGAAAGAAAACTTTATGTGTTTGTTCTTGCATATGGAATAAGAAAGGTGTTTTTATCTTTATGTCTATCTGAGGGTTGTATTAGGTTATCTTTGTGTTGTATTTCTAAATTAGAATTAATTGCCTTATGTATAATTACTAATTTACTCTTGGTTCTTCTATAGCCTCTAGTGTTTCAAGGTTTAATGATTTAACTAATGGTGTTACTCTTGTCAGTTTTGAATATTCTCCAGTAATGAATCCGGCAGCTCTTTTTTGGATTTGTTCTATCTTATCAATATTTTCTTTGGTGGATGCGTCCCATACAGAAGATGCATATTTTAGTATAGGTCTCACCAGGGTGAGGTAGCATTTTAGCTTTATATCTTTGTTACATTTGTAAAAGTTTCTTTTTATAAAGCCTAAGGTTTTGTTATGAGTTGGCATGAGTTAGTGCGCAGCTCAAAATGGTGCCCCAACGACCCAGCGTCGGGTTAAGGGATAGTTCAAGTTCAAGTTCAAGGTTTTGTTTGATTTTTTAATAACTTCATTGACATGGGGATTCCAAGATAGTTTCTCATTTATTATGACTCCTAAGTATTTTGCATCTTTAGTTTGGGTTAGTTCTTTTCCATGGATGAAGTATTTTGAATTTATTTGTTTCTTTTTCTTTGTTACTCTTAGCAGTTGACATTTTTCTGGGTGGAAGGACATACTCCAGTTAGTTTCCCATTTTATTAATTCATCTAAGGCAAAAATTGTATTACAAAAATTAAAAGTGTTTAACTCAAAGATTTATCACTCAAAATTGATTTGCCGTACCAACCCCAATCCTCTCAAAGCAAAAAAAGGGTAAGTTGTCCACTGGAAATAATAAAATTATATTTGCAACGAGACAATTCTCGTAATAAAAAAACAACAACACACAAATAGGAAAAGAGAAGTAAATTTATATTTCAAAGAAACACCTAAATAGCAAAACAAACGTAATTTCGAAATTATGTATTTAAAACTTGTTATTTACTCTATAATAATTTGGATCAAGGGTCTCAAACTCTTACTCTACTGGGGCAAAGCAGCATACAGTGTCTAATAACCTTAAGTTTTTATTGACTTAATCTCTTAAGCAGAAAATCGTGGAAACGATGACACTGAGAATGTTTAAACAATTGTGTTATAAAGGAGATTTAATGGCCCCGAAGAATGGGTTGGTGAAAAAACATTTAGAACGAAAGGTTCATTTAACTTTTCAATGAAACTATTCCGCTCACCCATCTTACAATTTATATAAATTATAATGTTTTACAAACGCCTAACTTCATCGTCTGATAGTGACCTCCCTTACTTATTAGAGCACTGGTTTTATAACGAATATGCTGATATATGTTAACAGATTTCCCAGGGACCAAGGAGATTTCCCAAATCTCTTCTATTACGAAGATTATGAGCGTCATACATCAGAGATAGCGGCATTCCATTTGGACAGGTCTGTGCTCACTTCATTTTACACGCCACTTTATCTGGTTATTTTGCTAGTTTTTTCTTACTATGTTGCAATTGTATACGCGTTTTAGGGATCAAAAAGTGTATCACAAATCAGGGAGTGTTCCTTGAGGGTTTGCTTGGCTACTCAGCAGTGATGACAATTAAAACATCCGGGACCTTTTCAGGTGAAAAATAATTTGATGTCCAAATTAAAGCTACTTTTAGTCATTGTGAGCTTAGTCAAGCTGGGGGACAATGCAACCATTCGGGATCAGTGGGTCACCATTGTCCTCTTCTGACCACTGGGTGCATCGTAGGTCGCAACCTAATGTAGCGTTATGATATTATCTACCCCCGGTGGTACCATAAAATCCTTCAAAGATAATAAAAAATGATCTCCACTGGAGTTGAAATTTTGTAACGTTTGGCCAAACAAGTTATTCATTTAAAATATATATTTTAAAAAAACAACTTGTAAAAACATGCATAATCAATACTCTAAAAAACAAATATCCTCAAAAATTTCAAAGTTGTTTCTTTAATATAATTAAAAAGCACATGGCGCCCATGAAACAAAAGATGACGTAAGACTTTTTCTAAAGATTTTCTCCCCTTTGTTACTTTTCGCGTGGTCACATCTTGCATCTCAATTTTGACTTCCTTCTCAATTCTCCCATTGTGCCGACACAAATGAGGTCATGCTGCTATATAATGATTTGGGTGGTGGTGGTGGTGTCCCACGTATTTACTAACTTTGAAGTATTTTGTGACGTTAAAACTGTATCTTGTTAATACATTTTAAACACTGTATGCCTTGCAGATGGTCTTGGCTGACCAAAGGCTATGGAAGCAAATATAGAAAATACAGCAGGCTGAAGTCGAAGACCACGGACCAATTGGCGCAAAACTCGTGGCGCGCAAAACTCAATATTGCGAACGAAGGAGAAGAAGAAGAATACATTTTAAAAAATAAAAATTTATGTCTAAAGTAATCTTTTGAATTTCTACTGTTTCTTATATGGCTTCTATGGCTTCCACCCCCCATCCCCATTTAACAGTTTTGTTTCAAAAATAAGGATCGCGGTACTGAAGACGGTATTTTTAGGTCCCTAACTTATGGACCGTATCGCTCCAAGTCATTAATTTTCTTTATGATTATTTTACAGCTGTTTTTATTTTTTTTTTTAAAAATCATTTGTTAAAAAAATATTTTAAAAAAAAAACAAAAAAAAAACCAGTAACTAAACCTAAATGATGAGCAAGAAAGTTCACAGTAACCGGTGGTTGTATGATCAGATGAGCATGAAAGTTCACAGTAACCGGCGGTTGTATGATTAGATGAGCAAGAAAGTTCACAGTAACCGCGGTTGTATGATCAGATGAGCAAGAAAGTTCCCAGTAACCGGCGGTTGTAGGATTAGATGAGCAAGAAAGTTCCCAGTAACCGGCGGTTGTATGATCAGATGAGCGAGCAATTATAATATTAGAATTATTTACCCCAATTAACGATTGCCATTTAAGCTGGAACCTAATAACAGACATTTTATAGTGGTCAACAGAAAATTAATAAATTATGTATTATTGTCTTTTGCAATTACTTAATTACAAATACATTTTACAATTTACTACTTTTATATATTTATTTTATATATCTATATATTATATTTATAATATATTATATTTTATATAATTAAAAAAAAGAATCTTAGGATTTCACAGAGTACCACCTACCGTTGGACGGCTCCTCAATCTAACCCGAGATGTCAAGTTACTTAACAAAGATCTAGGCAAAATATTCTATATTTCACCAGGTAACGAAACAAAATAAACATTGAGAGATGGCTTTTTTTTTGGATTAAAATGAAAAAGAGATCAAAATTTAAATCCGCTTTAACGAGCAGACACTTATTATTAAGATCAGAGGCGTCACACGGGGCGGTAATTCATAGTGTCACCCCCCCCCCCCCCACCATTACTTTAGAACTCCGAGTTTTCCAGTGCCAAATAACGGGAATATACAGAATTTTACATTTCGATGTCACTCCCTGATGGTGTAACCCGGGGCGGCTCGCCCCCACCGCACCCCTAGTGACGCTACTGATTAAGATGTAGAAATTTAGCCTTGGAAGATTAAGTTAGAGCACCTTCAATAATATTCTATATGTTTTAAGTTTCCTTTTAATTCCAGAAGGAAATCAGTGCTTTCGGGGATCTTGCAGTCAGTATTGTACGGAAGGCTTTCCTGTTTGTGGAAGCCCTGAACTCATAGAAGGCTCAGCAACCGCTTTCCTTCCCGACCCCAACATATCAAGTTGGAGTGAAGAGAGAAACCCGTATGAAAACATTCCGTTAAAACGTCCCTATGTACGTGCTAACGCTCACGCCGTTTTTTTTTTTGGTTATGTTTTAACACTCTCTTTTTCACTTGACATTAGCAGGTGCCTTATATTCACAATTGTATTAACCGTTATTTTCACAATTTATGTAAAGTATAAAGCTCATTTGAAGCGAGTAGCACCTGCATTGCTGTAAACACATCTGTAATTTAACAAAACTTATAAAGACATTTCATGTCTATATAAAGCAACAACAACATCGTTTATTGGTAAAAAGATATTAAATATTGAAGTTTGGTAGATTATTTCATATTTTCATGGCCAGTTTTGTTGTTGCTAAAATATTTTTAAAAAAGGTTTACTGGGCACACTTTTGATTTCACTGCTTCAAAATTTAATATTAAATTCCTTGAGGTTTTCTTTGAAATGAAAATAGAGTTTTATTGATAAAATTTTAATTAAAAAGTTAATGTGACAGCTGGATCACTGCGCCATTGATCGCGCATTCTTCTTGCATATATTTTTAAAACAAGCCTTTAAAGTGCACATGTTTCACATCGCATACTTAGGTTCAATGGGAAAGAGATACTAGTTATTGTGACACATATCTGAAACACCCAACACGGAAATGGCTGCCTAGCGTTTCCATACCGAATCTGATAGACATGTCAGTGCTGGATTTTATTCTGGGTAAGTCGTTGTTGTTTTAAGGGGCCGTCCATAATCACGTTATTTATAGACGGCCCCTAATGTCTACGATAAAAATATATATGTAACTTCATGCACTTTTTTAAAACATTGATTGTGAATTGCGTTGCAGTATAAACATACACTGCCGTTTTCTGGAAAGCTAAAGATTTCTCTCTTAAAACCTTGTCAAACGGCTTGGCAAACTTTTCCATCGACTGGATCAGTGCCATTCAACATTGTCTGAGTATGAGCATAGGACTCGCTCATCGCCGTAAACAAATCCCACCCCTTGCTATGTCTAGCGAGGAGCACGAAGTCAACAGATGCCGTTACGTTTCAAGGGCTCGTCTGTAATGCCGATGTCACAAAATGAATTTTCCCTACCCTGTCTCCCCCTGGCTGATTTATTCTTTTTTTTTTAACTCCTGGGAGTGAATTTTTTACCTTCCCATTCTCCTCTTGCTCAGTGGCTTAGCTAATGGAGAGGAGGATTTGCCAATTTGAATGTCCTCCAGAGCCCCCACTTGAGGGAGGCCCCCAAATTAGTGTTCGAAATTTTATTAAAATAAAATATTACGCCACCGCCATGTATGTGGGGCCCCCAAAAGAGGTTAAGCCCCCCGTGCCCCCAAAACCCTAAAAATTCCTAGCTACGCCACTGCTCTTGCGGTAAAATAAAGTCAACCGCCCATTTTCGGTATTCACTGGTCTGACATAAACAGCAACCAGAAATTTTGACAGCGGTTAAAGCATAAGCCAATCGAGCAAGAGTTTTCCAGTGACGATTGGGATGATTGGCTATACTCTACGAAAATCTGCTTTAAGCACAAAAAGGCAAGCACCGAAAAGGTGAAAAGCGGAAAAGAGCTCGACCAAGGCACATTTGGCATCGATATGTAGAGACAGACATCAAGAGACTTGGCCATACTTGCAAGGAGCTGGAGATCGTCGTGATAAGGCAAAAGAAATAGAAGAATGGATTTAAAGAATCGTTAATTGAAACAAATGGTATACTAATGAAGTTCCTTTTGTACTCATGGCTAAAATAACAAACAAAAGAAGTAAAATAATGTACATTTTTAACAACATCTCTTTGAAACAGATTTACATGGGAGTTTTCTTGTTGTGATATAAAATTATTATTTACAGCATGGCATTACAACAAACTCTTATTTTTATTATTGTAACCGTCTCTTGGTTGTGTACTGTACTTAGATTGGAGCCATCGCAAACATGTTTAGAATAAAGCACCATCACATCACATGTCAATATGTACATTGTTTCACACACAGTGGATAGAGCACTGTCACAAGTCATCTTCGTGTCTTTGAGTGTTACCTTCCGATATGGTATATGTGGGTTTATACCAGCATATGTGCATGTTTTAGGTGCTAGCCTCCGATATAATGTAAATAGGATTATACCAGCACATGTGCATATGTCTTAGGTGTTAGCCTCCCATATGATGTCAATAGGATTATACCAGCACATGTGCATGTTTTAGGTGTTAGTCTCCCATATGATGTCAATAGGATTATACCAGCACATGTGCATGTTTTAGGTGTTAGCCTCCCATATGATGTCAATAGGATTATACCAGCGATTGTGCATATCTTAGGTGTTAGCCTCCCATATGATGTCAATAGGATTATACCAGCACATGTGCATGTCTTAAGTGTTAGCCTCCCATATGATGTCAATAGGATTATACCAGCACATGTGCATGTCTTAAGTGTTAGCCTCCCATATGATGTCAATAGGATTATATCGCCACCGCCACATCTCCATGTCCTTGGTTTATGCTTGGGGTAAGCCCGTATCAAGATTTTTCGTTGTTGTTGGTCAAATAATCATATACATAACTAGCTATTTTAATTTATTTAAATTCCAATATTACATTATAAATATTTTATTTTTTTAAAACTTGCTTGACCGTTTAATGTTTTTTTTATTAAATAAATCTTTTATATATATATATATTTTATTATTTTTAAAAAAATTAAAACTGTTTTTAAAAAACACAACAAAAAGCAAACAAACAAACAAACAAACAAGCTCATGCTATTTCAAAGCCATGTCCATAACAAATATTTTTAAAAGCTATTTATTCAGTCAATAAAGAAAAAACAAACTTAATTATTACTAACGCGTGATTAGCTAACACAAATACTATTCTTTATAGAAGGAGCGTCTGTAACGAATAAGATAACATAAATAAGGTAATAAATGGAAAATGCATAGACTTAATCCAGAAAACTATACCACATACCATATTGGTCGATGACAATCGTTAAGATAGAAATAATGAAGGGCATGATGGGTGGGGACAGTGGGGCAATGGGGAACAGGAAGTTGGTATAAAATTAAATTAAAGTGAAAACTACTTCAAAAGGATCTATTATTGATTTAATAATTTTATGTTTGTTGGTAAAGTCAGTGGTTCTCAGCTAATTAGGCATGACCCACTTAGGGTCAACTGAATAAAATAGTATGAGCAATTTTAAAATTGATTCGATTTTAATGTATGATTATTAATTAGGCCTATGTAAAAATTAACTTTTAGCAATTGCACAAAATGAAAAGGTGTCGGTATTCTTATGAAATAAGCTGACTGAAAAATCGCTGGTACTTCGCTATTAATATTTTGATATATTTAATTCAGTTTCTTGGTCAACGTTCTTTGGTTACACACATATTGGTTTTACTGGTATCATTACAAACTTTTTCTTTTATTATTATTTGTTTATCTTCTTGTCCTAACACTCAAACGTGAAACCACGGATTATATAATCTAAAAAAAACCTTGAACAGCTTCAGGGTAAGCATCTTCATACGATTTTATCCCACATATTTATGGACTGGTAAGACATCAGGTTGCAAATCGAGTTATATTTTATACAAGTGGGTCAAACAGTGACAAGTTTACCATTTTAAGCCTGTGGTCTTTAGGAGGATTACAATTTCTCACTGTAGCATGAGGTGTTGTGTTTTTCATCAGAGACGAGTTGTTTACATCTAGATCAGGGATCTCCAAACGTTTCTGCCGAAATGCCACATTAACTGTCAAACAGCAGTTTGGGGGGCCGACCACTAGCCCCAACAACTAAATCTTTTGGTAAACTTCAGGTAAAAATAGTTTAGTTTTTTTTTAAAGATTAAAAGGTCTACATGGGCCGGATGAGAGGGCCTCACGGGCCGCATCTGACCCACCGGCCGTAGTTTGGAGACTTCTGATCTAGATTAACATATTTTTTTCAGGTAATATGGATAGACATAATTTTAATTTCTTCAATGAATTCGGGAACGACACGTTATGATTCATCTCGATCACGGTAGAGGGTGAGTACAATCCATATATAATGGGCTGTTAACGATTAATTTAAATTTAATCGTTAACTTTAGAAAAATTAATGATTAATTAATCGTTAATTTCGATTAAAGCCAAAAATTAAAATGTCTGATGTCATAAGTAACATTTATTAAATGTTCTTGTTGAAAATCTAAATAACACTGTAATGTCTCATTTACATGTCATCTTTTAACCAACTATGCAAAAAAGACAAATGTGTTGACATTATTTGGTTAAAGTGATGAGCAGGTCTAATTGACAATATAACCAGCCGAGCTGAACAATCATTCACATGGGCCTGATGAAACTGGTATGCGCAAAACGGTCTTGGCAAGAAATGCCATTATCGGATATCAGTGTTCAATAAGTTTCCACCATTGTAGATGGTTAATGGATTCAGGAACTTTCATCTCCATTTTGTAACGCTCTAATTCATCAGAAGAGCTCAATACGCTTTTCATTTGGTTTGATAAGTAGGCGAAGTGCTAGAACCATGGTAGGCAAACTTGATTAACATTTTGAACATTCCCGTCAGTCGATATTTTAAAACCGAAATGCTCGTGTGGTTATTTTTAAAAAATACAGTGATACGCCGGTAGACGTCCTTAATCCGTTCCAATCCTTTAGACACACCAAATAGCATGGACACAAAACAAGCGCATTCTTTCCATCAGAAATAGACAGAAAATGATAAATACGTTTCCATGAAAAAAATCATAATTTTATTTACACATTATACATTTTTTGACGTTATTATATAAAATAATTTAAACACTGCTTAATACTAAAATACATAATTAAAAAGAACTTAGCCAAAATGTTTTCTGTTAACCAGATGTTTGTTTTATAATCGATTTCCCCCATTTACAAAATTTGTCTATTTAATAAAGTCTTTTTTCCCACAATCATAGAAATCTCTTCAATTTCCCCGTTCAGCATGCTGCAACTAAGTCCCAGATACGCACACAAATTTCATCCCTTAAAACAATATAGTTTTTCAACTCCGCGTAAGCATTTTTTTAAAAAGTTTCTCTGCTCTCCCATTAACTTGTTTAGATCTCATTTTAAGTGAATTTGCGTTTAATTTACGAAAAATGCTAAAATAATCACGTGATAATTTATTTATTGCGTGAGTTGTTCACTAATATTGTCGCAGCTGCCGTGTAAACACATTTGAATATTTCTACAAGTAACGCTAGCGGGATGTGACATTTTGACTCAAAGCTTCTGTCAATACGTGACGTCACGTACCCGGGGTGGGGTGGAGTGGTTCACACTTTTGTGACAAGAAAGAGTGGGAATATTTAAGAACTATGAGGCCTAAAAAAAAAAAAGCAAGCGTAGACTCTACCTTTAAAATTTATTTAGTGATATTTACAGGATTTGTGCGTGTTAGGATTAGAGTTGAGCCTGACATTAAATTCTAGTTTAAATAAGCAAAATGTCTCGCGTCTAAACAGGACGTATACCGAGTTGGACGTATTCCAAAGCGGACGTATGCCCAGATACCACTGTAATTTATTTCATGATTACACACTAACGCGAAGTTCATCTTATTTAATCTATCTGCAGGTTTGGTAAAGTTGACAGAGATCCCAAGTCCTGCCTGGCAGCCATACAACAGTGCTGCACGATCCGATTTTCCACGTTAGCCAAGCTGATAAAATTATATCGAGGACCAGAAAGTCTCAGCCAGGTTCTCAGAAAGTCATTGACCTCTGATCCTTTGAACCCGATTCTCTTAGAACCCCAACTTAATGCCGTGGACAGGCGGCTCGCTAAGATATTGAAAGCTGTCTGGGGTTGTCTTACAGAAGGAAGACCTTGGGAAGCCGTTGTCGTGGGTGACGACATCCCCACCCAGAAATCCGTTAAAAGTCATGTGGATAAAACGTGAGTGAATTCTCACGTTGGCTGTAACCATTCAGACTACAGGAAAGACTCAATGTTATGTTCTGTTGAAAGCGAGGAGGAGATGATTGCAAGAACTAAAAAAAAAAAATATTTAAACCACATCAGATTCAACTGTTTTAGGTTTCCATCTGGAGAATCAGTTTCGATTTATATTTTAAAGCTTGTATTTTGTGTAGATGTCTCATCCAAACTCAAATACACAAAACTTGAAGCAAAGCATAAAGTATCAATGGACTACAAATGTCGGTGTTTCAAATTCATTAGGGTCTTATTAAAACTCTTATCCGTTATAGAGGTGATTCACTGAAAACATTCTTTTCCCCTTAAAGTTGGAGAGGGAGTGGGTGGCAGTGTAACAGTTGAGTAAATATAATTCAGTGACATTTATTCATATATTCAAGTGTTTTTGTTATGAGATGGTATTGTTAATATTAATAATAAATATGTTTTATTTTCATAATGGTAATTCATTGTACATTTATTTAATTTATCTGTGCACTTTGAATTTGATTACAACACTTGGGATAACCAAGTTCTCCATCTGTTTTATACTGTTACACAATGAACAATCACATTATTTTTAATGTCATACCTAATGGCGTTTGTTGTTACTCTTTAACCTAAAGGCTTTTAAAAACATATAGTTTAGCACCAAACTCAAATTAAGTGTAATTAAGTGTTTGGGGTGGATTGGAGAGTTTTTGTTAGTAAGTTTATAATGTATGGTATTAAAATAAAATATTTGTCAATTGCACATACATTATCTGATACAAAAACAGAAATCAAGCTAAGTTTGAAAAAACCTTACTGGTGATTAAATTGAATATAAATACATTCAAGAACATTTTTATATTATTTTACTATTTCATAATGGAAATGTGTTCTGACGCACAAGCAGTAGTTTATGAACCTCTGTTTTAGAGTGTCCACAAAATTAACAAGTCATAGGTGAACAACTTTTTCCCAACTCATACAATTAAATGAAAACAAATAATTTCAAACACAACTGGAAGTGTTGCTACAATAATGACAAAGTTTATTTGGGACAATGAATGTAAAGACCATTAACTCTTTTGCAAAAGCTCAGAAGTCTGTAGGTCCTTAACATATTTAAATTTTGCTTGATATCCAATAGTAAATTATAATTTCACAATTGTGAAATCTTTTCTTATTAATGTTTTTAACATTTTTTTTCACATGAGCAACTTTTATTAATAACACATTTTAAGGCGCTACACAAACTACAATAAAGCAGTAGCATGTAAAACATTTCACAATGGCTGACAGATAAGGACATGACAAAGTAATTTATTAGTCCCTGACATCTTTTTAAAAAATCGAACTTATAGCATTCTGGTAAAACACTTATATCATTAATTTTGTTTTTTTTAGCAAGCTCTGTAGAATTGAACTTTTATGGGAAATAACTTGAAAAGGTTATTCTTAATAATTTATATGACAGAATTCAGTATTTTTATACACTTTAATAGCAATTTTAAGAATGAACAACACTACATCATGGAAAAACGATACTAAAAAAAGAAAAAAAGAAAGGAAGTTCAACTTTAAATTTTATAACTTAATAAGTAATATTTCAACACTGGAGGACAACACAGCTTTGGTTACATTTAGTTACCAGCAGTCACAAACACGACATGATGTGTAATGTTTATCTTTTTTTTTTCCATAACACAGCTAACTTAATTAACAGTATTTAAATCATAGGGTAAAATCATTACATTCATCGGTACACATAAAGTATCACAGGGTTAGTAGTCACAGACTGCCAAGAATAAATAAATACACACAGCAAGGCACACTGACTTATCAAGGAAGTTGACAATGGTAAATCACAGGGTCATACATAAAAATCACATTTAGAACACCTCAGATATTTTCCTTGAACAAAGTGTAGTAGTTTCTTGTGATACATGGTATATAGGATAAGTGTTGTGTAAATTTTAGAAGCACTTTAACAGTATGTCAATAATTATATTTTATCCAATATGTTTGGGGGAAATACAGCATATTAATTAAGGCTGTTTGATTTATTACAAACACAGTAGAGCTAGACACAAAAACACAATAGAGAGAGACACAAAGACTAGAGCTAGACACACATTAGAGCTAGAAACAAACACACAAGAGCTAGACACAAACACATTAGAGCTAGACACAAACACAATAGAGCTAGACACAAACACTAGAGCTAGACACAAACACACTAGAGCTAGACACAAAAACACTTGAGCTAGACACAAAAACACACTAGAGCTAAACACAAACACACTAGAGCTAGATACAAACACTAGAGCTAGACACAAACACACTAGAGCTAGACACAAACACACTTGAGCTAAACACAAACATACTTGAGCTAAACACAAACATACTAGAGCTAGAAACAAACATACTAGAGCTAGACACAAACACACTAGAGCTAAACACAAACATACTAGAGCTAGAAACAAACATACTAGAGCTAGACACAAACACACTTGAGCTAAACACAAACACACTAGAGCTAGACACAAACACACTTGAGCTAGACACAAACACAAATCAGATGAAACTCACACTAAATCAATATGCATGTCATTAAAACTTTAAAATATTAAATCAACTGTTTTAAAAAGTTCAACCTTAATAATAGAATAAACTATAAAAAAAAACAAATATATATTTAAAAAATTATAAGAACTTCAAAAAATTAGAAAAAAAACATCAACTGAACAAATACTTCTTTAAAAAATTTAAGTATGTGCTGAGGTAAGCATTCTATAAAGATTTTAAAAAAAAATTATTGATATTTCACACCCAAGCTCACACTATAAAATGTTAAAATCTGCGGATCATGCATGACAGCTTCTCAATTTACATTACAATTAGAACTGAAGGCATTTCACAAAATAATGTCTTAATCGATTGAGATTTTTCAATGTTATCATTTCAATGACAACAAAATGGGAACGACATTCTGTTAAGCATATGATTATTATGAAAGAACTTATAACACAATCTGACGATTCTTATCAATTATAAGCACACAAAAAAGATCCTTATTGCTTAAAAGAAACTTGAAGCTATTTTGCTATTGAAATAATAATCTAACCTTGAATGATGGGAAGAGAGTATTATAATTACAAAATTTGTTTCCAGACAGAGGAGTCAATTAAAAGAAAGATCATGTACATTTAATCCCAGAGATTGATTAACTATACTTTAACTATACTGAAATCTGAATTTTTGAAAACATTTTAGCTATTTGGTAAAAAAGTAATCTTATTACATCTCATAGGCTTTTATTTAAATGTGTCCCGATCAGTCCATTTTAAATCACAATAATCTGAGCTGTGTTACAATTTGATAAATGAATATGTAACAATAATAAATATAAAATAATAATAAATATGTACAGTAAATAGTCATGACTGATAATGAAAATAGTATCAATGTTTTCAAAGTTATAAAGTTTACTTTTTAAGTTTCATTACAAATGATAAATGTGTATGTAGAGTCAACACTGAATCTATTTTCAGATTGTTAATAAAAATATTTTTGAGTTGAAGGTTGACAGAAGGAAAAGAAAACAACATCACCAACTTCTTTTATCATTCATAGAATTCTCCATCAATGTCCCCTTTACCTTTGAGCTGCAGATATATGACTGACGCCATGCAGCTGTTTAGAATTACCACACAGCAAATTTTGTAAAATATAGCACAAAAAATGAATGCTGTGCAACATGGGTCAGAGAAGCTAAAAGAGAACATTGCCTTCATGCATCATTCAAAATATAAATTAGGCAAATAAAAAAGAATCGCAAACAGATCATGCATATTTCATTTTAAAAACTTCAGGGAGCAGACATTTTTTTCAAATAATAGTCGAGAAAAAGACATAGCAAAAATAGAGTGTATTCTATAATTTTATCTAGTTTCAATCTATTTTTACACCTGTAATCAGTAATGTGAAGAGAATTTTATATGAAGCAGGTAAGCTAAGAAAATAGAAATAGCTTTTCTTTATTGCATTATGTTTTCAAACCATCACTTATTCATATATTTTATTCAATTATGGTTAGATTCATTTACTTATTCAGGAACATTGATAAGGCTTATTTTAAAAAATCATGTTAAGCCTGGTCCCTTTTGGAACTCAGGACGTGTTAGCGCATTTTCGTATTATGTATCAGTACTTATGTTAGATATCAGCATTATGTAGTTATCAGTAATTGTGTTTAGATTTTAGACATATTTTTATGAATTTTCTTGTGTAATGAATATACCTGAAATTTTTTTTATTTAAAAGTCATTTCTTTACATTTTAAATTTTTTTATTTTCTCTTTAATCTAACTACAAGTGGTTTGTGGTCACTGAAATAGGACTCATAAATGAAACATTCTAAATTGTAATCAGCTAATCGCCCAAATACTCCGTCAATTGTTGTTTGATAGATCGTAGTTGCCAATCTTGGTGAAAGTACAGTCGAAACCTCTTAAGTCGACGGCGTTGGGGTATGAAAAATGTCATCGACATAACCGATGATCGAGTTAAAGCGAAAACCAATATGGCGGCAAAATATTAACATGCGCTTGAAATTTCTTTATGTACGTGTTGTGCGTTAATTAGTGATGGGACGATTAATCAGAATCGTATCGGAATATCGGGACCCTATTTCTTCACTCTTTCTTAAGGTTGTTAAGACCGTTCGTTTTTAAAGACCGTTTAAGTTTAAATATAACGCCGTTTTGCGGTGATTCCCAGATTGAGCGATACTGATACTGTGCTTCGAAGCCACTTGCTTGATTTTCAAGCTACACAAATAAGTAACCTACACATCCCCTCATTGTCCCCGAACCATTCTCTTCCTAATCATCTTCTTTGGGTCTTACAATGGACTCAGAATGGTCTATCGTGACCTATATATGACTCATGACAAAGCGAACTCTTCTCTATATAAACGTACACAAATAAATTAGGTACTCCTTTTGAACTTTTGAACCTTCAACTTTGACATATTTTAATTAATTCTAACCAATAGTTAAATGGCTTTTGCACACGGC
>MUZC01001694.1:618205-634377 GCA_002072015.1 Radix auricularia
TGTACAACGGGAATAAAGATTGATATAAAGTGAATTGTTACTATTAGAAAAATGCGTGGGAATATAGAATGATTGACATAACATTTATAAGGAGATCAATTTCTCATCATTGTCTTAAAAGGAGCATTGTTCTTATGTTTTTATACAAGTTAAAGGAACATGTGCCTTGATAACAAATAGACCATATTTTCTCTCTCCCCAAGCCACAATATTCACAAATATTATCTGGCTAAGCATATTCTATTCGTATTGAAGTAATATAATGCTTAGACTATAAATGAAATGTGTGTTTTCTAAGAACCAAAGGAATAATGTGGAAAGATATTGTTTTCATGATTTGATTCACGTGAAAAGAAAGTGAGCCTTGCCAGTTAGATTTTTGTAACTGTTAACGACATTTGTTATCCTGGTAGAGTATATAGCATGCGTTATTAAAGGGGTTCGAGCATGGTGAAAGAAAGTCATCAATCGATCTGAATGAAAGGATGTGGTTGAGCAGGTCAGGGCCCTATAGGGGCTGTAGCTGGAAGGATGTGGTGGAGCAAGCCACGGATGATAATAATGATGCTATATTAAAGCAGATATACCAAAATTGATGGGTAATATTTAAATTAATAATATTTTTATTTTTTTCTACACACATAACGTTGTTTTTATTAAAAATGGGTTCTATTTATCACTACCCTACTTTCCAGATGCGTTTACATTCATTTTAAAGTTGAATTTGAGACCCAAAACCAAAATAAAGTTATTCCTATTGTGCCTACCCCGTAGCGTAGCACGGGTATTTTGCTCGTATAATACTAATACCGCCAATACTATTACCATTACTAGACTTATGTCTATGAATGTCGTCAACCGTCAAACCGTCAAAGTCAAAGTCAATGTGTTTGAGTTTGGTGGAAGGGTCCAATAAAAGAAGATTCAGCTTCTAGAACATATTCCTGCTGGTTAATTTAAGCTAAAGATTAAGCTTCGGCACTAAATTAGGTCCTACCTTTTATATTAACCTGGTGAATTTATCTGGTTTTCACGAATTCGGGAGTTTAAAGAAATAATTTGCAGAGCTTTTGATCTCTAGTTAAACGTTTCTTGATAAATAAAAACAATGATGGTTAAACTAATTGCCGTATTCAAAGACGAAATAGAACGTTTAAAATACTGGAACTTCAATATCATTTGAAAGCTTTAAAAAAATATAAACTTTACAAGAGCCCAAATATATTGGACCTTATTTTTTTAAAAAAATTATAATAAACAACAATAACATTGACTATGTGATTTTGCACAATAGGTAATTTACTGATTATTGTATAATCTGCCGAAAAAATAAATAAGGAAAAGGTGACTAAATCTTTAAAGACGGATTTTACAGAAATCTTATCATATCTTATATTTATATGTTACAGACACCCCTTCTGTACAGAAGATTATTGCGTCTTACGTTTATCTATGGTTTGTGTTTAGTCCTGTATTCTTATTAGAGTTTTAAATGATGATAAAGTATCTTATCTTCTTATCTTAGATATACAGACGCTCCTTCTATGCAGAAGATAATTGCGTCCACAGACCATGAGAGATGATCTGTTGGCAAGTGATGCAGCGGTCACAGGCCACGGCTATAGGGGTTCCACGCATTACCCCAGCCGCCTAACTATTGTCTAGTTAGGTACCCATTCGGAGCTGGGTGACTCGGGGACTCCTCAGGCCCCGAGAACAAATCCTCACTTTTCGTGTGGATTCGAACTCGTGACCATCGGTATGACAGTCGAGACCACCACGTCCCACAAAGTGTTGGCTTTTCTGTTCCTGGTGTCTTTAGGCAACCCATTCCATGCCCGAATATGTATGTGTTTGTTCTTGCATACGGAATAAGAAATGGGAAACTAATTGGAATATGTTTTCACACCAAGAAAACATGTAAACTATTGACAGTATTACATGAGTTTACATTATTTACATGATGTAGAAATAATTTTAAAACTCAAAAAAATTGTAGGCTTCATAAAAAAGAAAACATTACAAAAGTAACAAAAACACAAAACTAAAATGATCATACCTGACATAGGTCGCATCTATACTAGATTGTTTCTTCTGCATGGGACCCAAAGAAAATATAAAGCAATTAGAACAAAATAAATAAAGCAAGATTTATTACTGGTGAATGTTCACAACTGAGAATGATTAAACTTCAAAACAGTGGAGGTAAATACAACGTACCAGCAATCTATTACAACACTCAGATAGACCAAGGGTCTCCAAACTGCGCCAGCGAGGACCTCTCATCCAGCCCATGGAGAACTTTTAATCTCCAAAAATGATACTATTTTTACATGTAGTTTACCACAAAACTTAGTAGTTGGTGGCTTCTACCCAAACTTCTGTTAGACAGTTGATGCGGCCCTCCAGCAGAAAAGTTTGAGACCCCTGAGATAGACGAACGGATACACTTCAGACACTTACTTTGTTCTACCCGGTAAAAAAAAAAAAAAAAGAATAATAAAATAAAAATAAAATGTTTAATTTAAAAAAATATATTTAAAAATCGTCATTCTTCCTGCCTGGGCGTGGAAATGGGTTCCCTAAAAGCCAGGAAAACCAAAACAGAATAAACATTCCAAATTCTAATAAATTAGGTATCTTAACATTATCTATCGAAAGAATACAGACTTCTTCTCAAATCATCAAGTAAAAATGTTCAATCTATTTTTGAATCGCCCAAAATATCCTTATTCGTTCTTCGGTGGGAGCTTCAATGTCAAGGTCTTCACGAAAAATTCAACTTTAAAACAACAATAACAACAACATAATGAAGTAAACGTTAATTCCTAATGGTGGTAAATAATTTCAAATATCATTGATCTTATGAAGGACAGGTTTCTAGCCCCCCCCCCCCCAAACTTCCACCTAATAAAAACAAAAATAAGATTTAAAAAACTGTTTTTAACTCACTAAAAAGAAAATATATTATATTGTAATTAGCAAAGTTACCAGGTTTATTAGAAAGTTTTCATCAGCCACAGTCAGTTTTTATAAAGCTACGACAATAACATTTAAATGGCTCCATTGTATATTTAATGTGTATCATGTCTCAATTGAAGTACAGTGGTACCTCGCGATACGATCTTAATCCGTTCCTAGACCGGGATCGTATCGTGAAAAAATCGTATAATGAACAATGTAATCTTATGTAATTTAATTAATTCGTGCAACGCCCCATATATAAACACCAAAATCGTCTATATGTAATAATAATTAGTCACAAAATAGTATATTAAGTACCACATACACACAATAAACATTTATACCACATTTATAAATTAAAATAACCTTATAAAATAAATAAAAAAGAAAAATTAGTTTCACTTACCGTAAAGTACTGTACAGTCAGCGAGGGTAAGCGAGGCGACGGAGCAGAGCTCAGTGGGGATGGTGAGGAGTGGTGGTAGATAGCTACATGAGGGTTGGTTGGTGGTGGTTGTAACAGCACCCACACACACACAGCTGATGATACGTACGTACGTACGTACAGTAAGGGTTAATAGTTTTTATTACGACACTGATAAATTGCGCACAGCGTTTATAAAACTTAGACACAGTATTGAAAACTTAAAATCATTTTTTTTTCTTGCTTAGTGACGCGTGAGGTGATCCCGTAGCACGCCAACTTCAAAACAATTTCAAGCGGCAAGAGATATTGGGATCGTATCGCGAAAAACGTATCGTTTCGCGAGCACAAATATTTGCGATATTCCACTTCGTATCTTGAACACATCGTATCTTGAACACATCGTATCGCGAGGTACTACTGTATTTGTAAACAAACCAGGTTAAATTAATTTTATACGCAAGGTGAAAACTCGACATTGATAGTATTATGTCTTTTAGCCTTTTTTGAATTCATGTATGCATTCCAGTCATGAGAATAATAATATCATTCGTTTGACCTCTGCTGTCCCTTAGGGGTTGTCCATAAAGGGACCGTCCCTAAATGACGTTACGCGATTTTGGCCAATTTTTATCCATTCCCCCTCGCCACACTTCGTCACAAAAACTTAGACCCCCCTCTAATATTGCGTCACAAAGCTGTGACACCCCCCCCCGGGCTAAAAAGAGCGGTATTTTCTATTTGAAAATGAGCATGTTTCAAATCACTTTATTGTCATTTTATCATGTATTCAGTGTAAAGTTGCACTCTAATTTCGTAACACGCATGAATCCATGTAAAATGTCATTAAATAAATTGAAAGCAATCAAATATTTAAGTTGAACATTTGTGTAGCGTTTTTTGATGCGAAGTCACAATTATTAAAATCCCCTCCCCCTCGTCACAAATGTGGTAACCCCCCTCTCCCCCTAGGTGCGTGACGTCATTTATGGACGGCCCCCCCAAATGAAGTAACGCGATTTTGAACGATTTACCCCCCCCCCCCNCCCCCCTCTGGACGCGAAACGTCATTTATGGATGGCCCCTTACACAAAGACATCTTTAAACTTTCAGAAATGTCGTAAGCAGCTTCACTTTTTGTTACAAATATATCTATTGAATGTTCTAAAACGTGTTCATTCTTATTTTCGATCTTTACATACCACACAAACATCTTTGAGTACAAGAAATTACTTTGCAAGGTAATGCAACAGCTATAAAATATTGAATATATTTTACATTAGTGGTTAAAAAAAAAAGAAATCCAAATTAAATGCAAACCAACAATTGTGTCTGAATTTGAATTATTTTTTTTTTATTTTCATCAATCAGTTCCATGTACTAAGAAGATCGTTGTTCAAATAAAACCTCAAGCACCATTCAGGACACGCTCAAATAATTTATATGCACACACAACGTTTCCTGAAAGCCTCAACAGCGGTGATGACAATATCTTGTGTTAGAAAGTAAGCACCTCTCCCTGAAAAGTATAGTAGATTTTTAGTAGAGCAAATTATGCATTCTAGATTGCTTTAACTTAAATTAATTAACTAACGAACGCTTTACAATAAGAGTACAATTTATGGCGAATTTTTTTTTCAAAAAGGGGGAGGGGTGCTGAACGTCTTAAAGCCTTAGGCCCCAAATGATTTAAGGGCCCCAGACTTATTATATTGCATAATAAAGGTTGGTAAATATTTGCATGAATCCCTGAAAATATCTTATCATTATCAGACATAAAGTAGTAAAAATCTCATCTATTTATCACGCTAAAATGTCGAAGAGTGTGACGTACTTTATGGACGGCCCCAAAGAGGAAACCCAGCTAAGGAAAACATAAGGCTGACGGATGTAAAGAATCACGTGTACAGTAGGAAAGGGGGCACAACGCCTTTATTAAACTTTAACATTGTTTACACCGTTGAAGCGCGAACAGGAGAGCGATTTGACCCCCCTTCCAACCGCCGTCCCAACCGGCCATTCAAGCGTATCACGTCAAAATAACTATTCATTATAGTTATAATTGATAACCCGGAAAAATAAAATTTTGACTATAAATCCCAACGCGTACCGCTCAAAGTAAAGTCTTGGGGTACAAAAAAATGCACAAAAATAACTTGTTTTGAAAGTCCGCGTAAATGGCACGGGTTCATAACAGCGACTGTCAAAACAGCGACCGCCAAAACAGCGACTTCAAAACAGCGACTGTATCAAAACAGCGACTGTATCAAAACAGCGACTGTATCAAAACAGCGACTTCACCGCAAAGCTATTCTGGTTCAACCGTAAACCTAACACAGTGGTTCTAAACTTCTTTGACACATATACCCATTTTCATTGTCTAAACTGTGGTTTGAACACGACTGATATATGCAGTTAGTTTTCTCTCGTTATCTAGCAATCAGTGACGTGTGTATGTGGCTTGGTACTTCAAATTTAGTAAATCATCAACAGCCTGTTGTTTGCGAGCATGTATAGAAAGGACCACATTTATCATCGTTTGTTTTTTTATTATTTTTTCCAGTGGTTTGACGCTTTTCATCGTAAACTCAAAATTAATTGATTAAATAAAAAACAAAACAATTTGTGATTAAGGTGTTGACATGAATGGCGAACCTCGCAGGCACTGAAACCACCACAAACCTGCGCCCCTATCATTCACTTCTCTTTATTGTGTAGACCTACCTAGCATAAAAACTGAATTGTAATAAGATTTACAAAGTTGTCAGTATATAGAGTTAATACATTAAATAGTTACTAACACCACATAGCGGACAATATCGCTCAAGCCGCTGGGCCCGTATGACCTGACACTGTGTATGCACTCTTTAAAACACCAACATTTATTTATACACATCTCCAGTTGATTGTATTTAATGTTATATTGTCCCTTCTCTACAAAAAACCTGCATTATCACAAGCAAAAGAAAAAAGTCGCTGCTTTGATACAGTCGCTGTTTTGATGCAGTCGCTATTTTGACCGTCGCTGTTTTGACACAGTCGCTGTTTTGAAGTTGCTGTTTTGACGGTCGCTGTTTTGACAGTCGCTGTTTTGCCCGGATGCGGCGTAAATTTGTTAAATATAAAAATTATTTTTGTATAATTTTTCTCCGCTAGTGATTGGCTGTACTGTAGGAGTCTGTAGGAGTTTGAGGACCAATCGCTATCGAGAACTAGTCAGAACAGACAGAAAATTGCCTTTTATTTACGCTATTTCACGTAAAAAAAGCACTGAAATATCTGTAGAGCTTGATCCTTAAACTCCTCCTGAACCATACCAGATAGAGGTTTCGGGTCTTTATTTTGCAAATATAAAGGAGGTAAAGGAGCTCTAAAGGATGAGCAAAAGGCAAAAAAAAAAAGCAACAAGCAACGAAAAGACCTACTGGATTTCCTGGAAAATTCAAGGGAAAAACACGAAAAAAGTATCAGTATTTTGTCAGTTTCTCGCCAACCATAGCACCTATCAGGTTGAAATAAACGCCAAACGATTTCTAATAATATTTAGAGCAATGTAGAAGAAAGATTTTTAAAAAATGACTTTTTTTTTCGACTCCCGTACCTTTAGCATCAATTTTTGAAAACAATTGTTTTGTTTAGTTTCAAAATTATTGATTTGAAATTACTTTTAATTTAATCTAGAATGATAGTTAATGGGATTTTTCAACTTTGTGAATGCTAATGTTAAACTGTTGCGCGTTTCGCATTATATTGACACATTCTTGGTGTGATGTAATGTGAGGGGATTTGACGTCATATTCTGTTTCGTTTCTGAATTACTGCTTTGAAATGAAATGTAATCTAGAATTATTTCACTTGAATTAAAAAAATCGGAAATTCTTTTTGGAAATTGCGTTTAGTTTAAATATTTTTTATTCTTTGTTATTATAGTTATATAGATTTATAAGCGTTTCTTTTTATTCATGACCTTGCATTCCATGGCAAGATTGAACTGTTTGGCTCACCGAGCAATGTAGAATACAGGAACTACTGAGTCAGTTTGTCACTTTTCTTGCTAAACAAATTTGCCAACATAGAGATAAAGGACGCGGAAACATGTCCTTTATCTCCTCAACTATATGTGAAGAGTTGATTGAACAGAAGTACTTATCGATATATGCCAGATATTATGCATGTGGACCAATTAACATTGGTCATCCGATACTTTGCACAATATCGCCATGTTGAGCGATTCATCATGTTCATACAAATGTATTCCCATACTGAATCAGAAATTGACAAAATTATTCTTCATGGTTTCGAAGAAAATGGCATTCAATTTCAAGATTGCCATGGACAATCATACGACAATTCTGCAAATATTAGTAGGAAGTAAAACGAAGTGCAGGCTATACTTCGTGAGAAGTGTAGTTTTGCTAATTATGTGTCGTGCACAGCTCATTCCCTTGGGAAAAGTGATGCAGAAGGTTGTCCTGCTGCGCCCAGATTTTTGCCTTCTGAAAAATCTTTATAACTGAATTATTGCATCTAATCATCTTTGGCACGTACTTCAAAAACACATGAAATGGTTTCCTGTTAATTATCAAGGACTTGTATGACACAAGATGGTCAGCCCGACATGACGATGTAAGGTCTGTTAATAATAATTCCCTGAGAATATTGGAAGAATTTACAATGGACGAAAATCAGCCGCGTGACAGTCGACTTGAAGAAGAAGGATTTCGGAAGGAACTTTAACAACTGGAAGTCGCTATTTTACTGAAAATTTTGTGACATAATTTGTGAAAGATTTCAGAAAAAGAATTTATGTCTTCAAGAGCGGGGACTATCATTAAATTCAACCATGCATTTGTTTACATCTCTCCTTGAGTTTGTTTTAAACAACAGCAGCGTTCTAAATTAGATTTCTGTCAAGATAAAGGAAAGGACAAGTCCTTAGAGAAAAGAGTTTATGAACACATCTTCAATACTATTAAACACCCGAAATCTGAATTTCCCCGAAACGAAAATTCTGGTAATACTTGACAAACTCTCTTTAGCTCTCCAACCTTGGCTAGACGCATATAAAGTCATCCATGAGAAATTTAGCTTCCCCACAAACCTAACTGAGCACAGCAATGATGCCATCAGATGCGCAGCAACCAAGTTAATGGAAGAATATTCAAATGATTTCGAAGACTGCTTTCCTTCAGAATTAGTCAAATTTTCAGAACTGTTCAAACAAATTTATTGTCCACCTCCAGGGTCAGGAACAGGAAGTAGCACGATCCGAAACTCAAAACACATCGTCATGCACAGAGGTAAACATTTTGCTGATTTTGAATTAGCAAATTTTACACAGTCCTTTCCAAATGTACACATCGCGTTTCGCCTCTCTCAACGATGACATCAAACTGCATCGGAGAGCGATCAATGGCAAAGTTGAAAAGAATAACAAATGAAGTACGAATTTGCATGGGACAACAATGACAGAGTATGATCTAATGAGCATTGAAAACAAACTTGTGAGCTTACCTAGCTTTACTGATTTGATTGATAAATTTGTCACGAGAAAAGTTCGCAAACAAAAGTTATAGGTTGAAATAAATAATAATAAATATTTTAACGATTTTTTAAAATTAATGTAAGTTTATATTAATTTAATTGACCTCTATTTAATTTTGTGTCTTATTAAACTGCGCCTTACAAGTTACAGTCTTATTTTAGCTGTTAGCAATCATTTTATTTAAAAGGACACTGGCTGAACCAGGCCCCAGTTTGAATTGCAGCTAGGCCCAGTCCAGTCTTATTCCGCTTTGAGTAAAATGTAAGTAAGTAGACATGATATCTTAAAATTTCTACTAGACACTTAGTGGGAAATTGAAGAGTTTGTTTAAGTTAAATTTCTTTTGGTGTTTAAAAAAGCAAACAAGATATTATAACTGTTTTAGTATATATTGATGAAAAAACGAACAAAAATCGGGCTTCATTAGTTATTAAAAATAATTTTAATTCAGAACGAAATTGAAAAAGTTACTGACCTTTCTCTTTCGATCACCACCGAGCTGTAGATGCTTGCATCGCTTGATTGCAATCTGTTTTTTTACTCCACATTCTTTACATTCCAATTTAAGAACAATTTTCTTCGATGTCTTGGCCTTTGAAAAGAAATCCAATTTATTTACCACTCTGAAATCTTGACACATTTGTAGCAATTTGGCTCAAAACTGCATCATTAAATCTAACCCAAAATCGTGATAATTACCTAGGGGGCATCCATAAATGATGCCATGCTAATTTGGACGAATTAGGCCTACGCCTATCTTCTCACTAGCCATAAAGCATAAAAATACCCCCCCCCCTCAATTTACAAAATCTATATTTGAACCCAGACCTAAAAATATCAATAAATGCTAAAAATAATTTTTATTGATATTTTCTTTGTTCTTCTTACTATAAAAAGCGACAATAAGGTTTATTATTAAGTGCTTTTTTAAATAACATGTCTAATGTTTTAGTGTCCACATTTTTCATCACCTAAATGTGTGGTGTAAATTAAAGTACCTGGAATTTATTATTTTTAAATAACTTATTAGAAAGTCATATTAACATGGCTGATTTAATGAGTATACCAATAAACATATTCGTAAAGTAATCTCAAGAACTTTAGCGTGTTAAATATACTTGTTTGAAAAGAATCCTAAAACCTGGGCCATTTAATTTTCCCCAGGGCGAATAAAAATGTTTTTTTAAAATATAAAATAAATAGTGATACCATGAATAAATTCGTCCCGGGGAATGAATATTCCATTGATATCAAATTCTTCTTCATCTCACGAGTCTGAATTATTTCCAATGTTCTCATTAGCAATTATATCTATTAGTTCTATTAGGCGCTTTGCAGCGGTTCTCTTCGGCTTGATTGTTTTAGTAGCAATGATTATTTCCTGATTATGAAGAATGATGACACGTGATTCATAGTAAGAATGACAATTTCATTATTAGACATTACATCGTCAAGGGTTGATAGAAGTTCAAATCACAAGGAATAGACGGATTAGAATTAGAAAAAAGGGGGGAATGCCAGCCACAATGAAGCTTTGAATAACAAACAAAGATGTGTTTGTGTGAGTGGCTCTGTCTGTTGATTGTTTTAGAATTTTCAACCCTTCATTTGTTTGAGTAACTGACAATAGAGAAATAAGTAATCTGTTATCACACTGAAAATGAGCTTATTGGTTTAGAATAGCATATTTGTCTATGCTTTTCACACTTTGCTTTTAATACTGGTCTACTGGTACGTGTACATTGTACATTTTCTGATCCAATGACAGGAGTTGAATTTCTGGAGCTCAGACTCTTTTGTATCAGTGGAGAAATTATGAACCACCATTTTTCCACATATTTGCAAGAATGAAAGCCAAATTCAAAGCGCACCAATAACATACATATAGCCAATCCCATGGGAATTCATGCTTTATATTCTTAACACACTTCATCTGGTCCTAACGTGGACGTCACCACTTTTAACTAAATAATGTATAACTGCATTTTTAAAAATCCCGCCATGAATTTATTTTTGAATGGCGATGGGTTTGTGTTCTAAAGAGTTTCTATTCGACAGTAGACAAAAGACGCATGACTTCAAGAGATGGACTGTGACTAAGAAAAGATCGAAGATAGAGCTCATTTTACTTTAAATGTATTCAGTTAACTAACTGGTCAGTCAGACGATCTAAAGTTGTCCCTCTTCTATAAAAATCTATTTTGTCTTTGTTTTGTTGCTGCCGATCCATAAATATCAATATCCACTTCTGGTCATGAAGAATAAGCTGACTAGAATCTCGGCCACAAGGCTTCGCCCTGACAATCAGACACCTTTTCAGCACTAAGTTGCATTTTAACAAAGATATGTGGTCGTTTTTTTCAGTTAACTTTTCTTCTTCTTCTTCTTTTTTTCATTCCTGTGTAAGCCTTACATATTACAGTTTCACAACCGAACTAAATCAAATTTTAGAATACGAGTCTGACTAGACAAGCTACCATCGATATGTGAAATAATCCTTGATTATGCGTAGCCACGAATACGATCCAACCAACCTTCTTCCTCAGTTTTGGTCTTGTCTGTCCTTTGAACCCAGAATTCTTTCGATCATATCTCCTTTTACCTGGTGAGAAAAGAAAAACAAAGATTTTACTGACAGTCAGGTCAATTTGTAATCTGAATCTCTCATCAAATTAACCCAGACGCCAGACGAAAATGTTAAGGGAACAATACAATAATTACATTGTTCATAAAATTATTTTTTTTACAAAGGGTTAAAATCTCTCCACCTCTCCTCTCTTGCCTTTTTAATGCAACTTTGCAAAACTAATTTAATTAAAATTTTAAAAAAATGTAAGAGCTAAAATTTAAAAGATTTTAAAAATATAGAGCTAAATTAATTTTTTACAAAAATGACTTAAAAGCAAACTCAAGAACTAGAATATGTGACCCCGTTTTATCAAGAAATAATGAAAAACGTGACGTGTTACATTTGACTTGTTTGTTGTGAAGCTTTAAAATTGAAATACCTTACATTAAAATTTATATTGTGATGGCCAACTCCAACGAAGTCCGGTTAAGACATTTATTCATTCTTTAGCAGACAAAAGCAGTTGAGCCATTCATTCCGCTGTAACGTTTAATTTAGTATATCTACCGTCTAATTTAATTTATTTTGTCTTTGGATTTATCGCGGATCCCATGACCAGTCATTTTTACCCCAATATAGTAAAGACAAAGCAGAAAACTCAGTTTAAAAAAAAAAAGAGAATCTGTACTGTTATCAACATAGCTGGACACTTTTCTCTCTAGTTTCATGTTAAAGAAGACAAGCAGAGGTGCTCCACCTTTTTTTGTGAACCTGTGCCAAGGCGACTTTCTTAATTCAATTATTATCTATGTCAGTGGCGGATTTAGCTTTGTCTGCGTGGGGGGCGGGCGAGGAGAATTTCAGGGGGCGCCTAAAATTTACTAAAAACAGTTTTTTTGGTAAATACTAGGGCTGTTAACGATTAATTTAAATTTAATTGTTAACTTTTGAAAAATTAACGATTAATTAATCGTTAATTTCGATTAAAGCCAAAAATTTTAATTTATGATGTCATAAGTAACACTTATTTAACGTTCTGATAAAAATCTAAATAACACTGGAATGTCTTCTTTATATATCAACTTTTCACCAACTACGCAAAAGTGTGTTGACATTCATTGGTTCAATCGATGAGCGGGTCTTATTGACAATATAACCAGCAGAACTGAACAATCATTGACATGGAACTGATGCTCAAAACGGTCTTGGCAAGGAATGATTCATTATCAGATATTGGTGTTCATTAACTTTTCACCATTGTACTGGATTAATGGATTCAAGAACGTTCATCTCCATTTTGTAACGCAGTAATTCATCAGAAGAGCTGTCGTCATTTCTGTCTCTTATTTAAGTCAAACGCCATTACTGCCATTAGCTTCATACGCTTTTCATTTGGTTTGATAAGTAGGCAAACTTTATCAACATTTTGAACATACCCGTCAGTCAATATTTTAAAACCAAAATGTACATGTCATCTTCAGGAAATTCATTATTTATCAGGCGCTATTTTAAAAAATTGTTTATATATACTTTTTTTTTTAACTTCCAATTATTTGTAAGTGATGTGTCAATTCATCGTTAAAATAATTTAATCTTTAAACATTTTTAATTATTACTCGAGAAATTAATCATTAATTTCTGCAGCCCTAGAAATAATAATTATGAGCCTACTAATTTAGTAAATTTTCCAAATCATCGAACAAGACAAACAGAAGAAACAATATAAACAGATATGTTTTCAAAATAGTGACGCATATTTATTTCAATAGTATTTTTTTTTTTATCTAAGAAAGAAACTTAGTTTATGCGAATTTGTATAGAGCCCTGAGCCTTATTTAAATTCCTTTCTACGTGAACCTAAACGATTTATCGTTGATTCAAAGTCAAAGTTCTCATGTTCATTTGAAATTATTGCCAATCCTGACAGGCGTTCGTTTTTCATTTTTGAGCGCAAATAATTTTGATGATTTTCAATCATTGCTACCAAGAAGATTCAAGTAAATTTGTATAGAGTATTGACAAATTAGGGAGACCTGATGCCATTTATTTTTCAAACAAGAATGGTAGAAAGTCTTTAAGTTGTAGCTCACTAGTTGTAAATAGTGATGGACGTTGTGATGGACGTTGTAATGGACGTTAAGATGGACGTTTTGATGGACGTTGTGATGGACGTTGTGATGCATACGAATCTTTGAAGGTATACTATTCAACGATTGCTTCTTCAGGGTTAATATGTTTGTAAATTTTGCATCAACTTAAAGAGAATCTTTATTTTCTTCCAACATTTTTGATGGATCAATACAATAGAAATAAATAGCTGTGCCCTAAAGTCATTAAATCGATCATCTATTTATTTTAGTAGTGTATCCAAGATAGTGAAGTATGTTTCAGATTTAAAACTAGTAGTTGGATCATCAGCCCTTTCATCTCTACTAAGTTCACCTGCTATACTTTTATTTTTTGCAAATTTGAGTTTCTTTAAATTTTGTTTTTAACATCTAATTTTGAACAATTTTCGTTAATAGATGATTAGACATCTACTTTCAGAATTTTAAAAAGCTTGATCGCTTCTCTTTTCAACAAACTTATTTCTTCCAACATCGATCAATCGTTTTGCAATTGCAATGTCAATACTCTTGCGCTACAAGTGGTTTGATAACACGAAAATATCAACCAGCTTTTGTACAAATAGCATCAGAAAAAACAAAAGAATATTTGTTATTAAAACAGATAGTCCCACAGCTTCTGCTCTGACTTCCGACACTTCCTCTATGTTATGTTGATTTCCCTGAATTTATATCTTCTAGAGTGGCTAGAATAGCAGAGAATGATTCAACAACTGCATCGACTGCATGATTATGGCTTGACATTCTTGTATCAGAAAGTCATTTCTGAGTTTTTACTGTGAATTCACATTGACATTTATTATCTTTTTAAAGAGTATGTAGACGTGGTAAACTAGACGTAAAGAATGCATACAACCTTTCAGCTGAGCAAAAAAAAAACAACAACTGTACATTACTGTGTACAGAAATTGCTTCGATAGTGACCAAATTCAAAGCATGGGGACAACATTGGGTGAAAGTTTTAAGTCCACTCTTAATTCCAGACATCACAGATGCGCCATCGTATGCCTTTCCTCCACAGATTGTGATGTCAATGTTTCACTTTTGTAATGTGTAGTTCCGTTAGAATCTTCTAAGCAAATGCAGGTTTGCAGCATTTCTGTTTACCAAAGTATACAAGCCTATAAATCTTTCCTCAACATTTCTTAATTTTAAAACTGAACGTAAAGTGACATCTGATGAATTTTAGATATATTAATGGTTGAATCAATAATTAAAGAAAAGAATTGTGAAGACTTAACTTTTTTATCAATTGCTGCTGATAATTCAGGTGCAAATGCTTGAATTAAATGAATTTGCACATCATTACTTAAATAAATTTCATTTTTCTTTTTAAACTTTAGATGACTTTTTAAAGTGGAATCATAGTTGGCTAATAAACTTAACATTTAACGAAAATTTCCAGTATTTCTACAACTACCATCAATAAAGCAAGATTGTTCTCTGTGTCCTCTGTTTTGTTAAAACAATGTCACGCCTAACATTCGTTTCAATGCTTCTCTATTCTTTTCCACTTAGCGACGCTCCTTACTGACCAAACCAGATATTGCAGTTTTGAAATACGATATTTAGCAAGCCAATATTATCGTATTGCAGTTTAGTGATTGATTAAAAGTTTCGTGCTTAACAATCTTTTTTTCTGCTCTAGTTACACCTTTTTTGTGTTCATTAAGGGCGTCTTAAGGGGGGCGCCATGTTAGACCGAACAGGTGCGCGGGGGGGGGGGGGGGGCGACCCGCCCCCCCTGCCCTATAGCTAAATCCGCCACTGGGTATTAGTATTATGAAGATCTTAAAGAAATTCTTTCCAATAATCAGCTACTTGATCTACGGTCCCCGGATTTAAGAGGCGGTGTAAAACAGCAGACGTAAAGGGATTCTTAACAGGATGAAGTACACGATAACTAATAGTACAGCGGTCCTCATATTATGGTGGCCAGTGCCCCGCTCAAAGGGGTCAAACGGCTCAGAGAACGATCAAAGTATTTGGTGAGTCAGAAGGGCTCGCTAGAAGTACAAATACGGTATTTTTTTTATCTATAGACACTGTCGAGGGACCTTCTTTTACAGACGAGATACAAGGCTAGATTGTTCAGAACAGTAGAATAAAGTCTAGAGTCCTACAAACAATAGAGTCTACAGTCCTACTAACAGTAGAATAGAGTCTAGAGTCCTACTAATAGAATAGAGTATAGAGTCCTACTAACAGTAGAATAGAGGCTAGAGCCCTACTAACAATAGAGTCTAGAGTCCTTCTAACGGTAGAATAGAGTCCTACCAACAATAGAATAGAGTCTAGATTCCTACTAACAATAGAATAGAGTCTAGAGTCCTACTAATAGTAGAATAGAGTCTAGAGACCTACTAACAATATAATAGAGTCTAGAGTCCTACAAACAGTAGTATAGAGTTAATATAATCTTAACGTGAGACTCGTCAATCTTAACGTGAGACTCGTCAACCTTAACGTGAGACTCGTCAATCTTATCGTGAGACTCGTCAATCTTAAAGTGAGACTCGTCAATCTTAACGTGAGACTCGTCAA
>MUZC01001694.1:634607-664385 GCA_002072015.1 Radix auricularia
CGTGAGACTCGTCAATCTTAACGTGAGACTCGTCAACCTTAACGTGAGACTCGTCAATCTTAACGTGAGACTCGTCAATCTTAACCCCAAAATTGCACACCGCCAAACCACAGCTTACTTAACTGAAGTCCGCGTCAAAAACAAATGACATGATTTAGATCTGCCTTTAAATTTAAATAAACCGGAAATTATCGACCGACACTCCGTGTTGTTCATTTTTTGGAATATGGCAAGGGAGATAAACGTATTGCAGTTTTGTGTGGGTTGTCTTTCTTATTTCATTTCAAAATGACATTTTCTGCTTCTATTATTTAAAAAGATTGGGGATTTGGGGGGGGGGGGGGGGGGAGGGGTAAATACTTGACAATATACTTGAGTATGTTATAAGGAATATGATCTAGTAATAGTAACACCCTTAGTTAAGTAATTAAACCTTGAATTGACAATACACTTGAGTATGTTATAGGGAATATGAGCTAGTAATAGTAACATCATTGGTTAAGTCATTAAACCTTGAGACACTAGAGCATCAGTGCCTATAACTGTGCGCCATTTAAACATTAAAACATATGTGTATCTGAGAGCCGCATTGAAGCACAATAGGTTATTACTCATCACACCTGGCTTGGATATCTTCCAGTAATCCTATTAACATATATTTCATAAATTGTACGCGAGCCTCGGTTTGGCTATGGGTCCCGATTTAATGCAAATTTGTTCTATTCTATAAATTATTTTTTTAAAAATAATTTTAAAAAATCAAAGAAAATGATCTGTTTAAATTTCATGGGGGTCGCGGGTCACATCACTTTTATAAAACGGGGTCACCACCCAAAAACTGTGTGTTGACAGTTTCTCCTTGTAGGGATGATTAATTTAAATGGGATCCTACGCCAGATGGGATCCCGTTCCCCGTAAGATCCCACCCTGATTTATCTCACGTTTTCGGTTCACTCCCGATCTTATTATGAAGGTACATACCAAATATGGAAGGCTTCTTCAACAAAGTCAGGTTAACTGCTGCAAGAATGTGAAATTAAGGTCATGAATTGTGGACAAAATATTAGAATATAGCAGTTTATTTCGTGTTAAAATAATTTCGTGTTAAAGGATATCACAAAAAAGTACCTACACTTACACTCAAGAAAATTAAGTTCTCTTAGAACAGTGCTTCTCAAACTTTTTAGTATCGTGTACCGACAGGAGTTTTTCCATTGCACCGTGGACTGGTGATTTCTTTTGATTGTACTGACGTGGTAGTGAAATTTTATTTATTTGTTATATTTGTTTAAATGTATGTGCTTATTATCAAAAAAATATGACATATTCTATAGGGTAGTAATAATTGTTGCTAATAAGGCATTGTTATTATATTTAACTATCTTTTCTTGCTTACAGTCAAACCTCTCATTACGAGACCCTCTCATAACGAGTTGTTCGCATAACGATTAAAATATATTTTGAAAAATTTGCTCCCTCAACAAGCGAAGATTCGTATAACGAGTGACGCAGAAAAGTCCCTTTTTCCTAGAAAATCATTTGTGAGTGGGCGGGGAGCCCCGATGTATTATTCTGTGTTAAGCACGCGGTCTGTTAGCGTGTTGTTTTTGTGTGTAGTCTACTGGTTTTACAAATTTAGCATTCAGACAGTATTCGTAATTTTTTAATGTGCAAAGTGTAAAAACCTGTGCTAAAATGGCTTCAGAAAAAAACAACAACACAAGAAGGCAATCATAAGAGAGGAAAAAAAACTGTTTAAATAAAATGAAAATCCATTGAAATGCGAGAACAAGAAGGCTAATCAAGCGCGCAACTACAATCGGCCAACAGCAACGATCTGCACTGTTCTCAGAGACAAGCAAGAGATGGATTCTTCATGTGTAGTGTCAAGAATGTCTTCGTCAGATTTTTGTCAAATTTCGAAGCGTTGGCAAAAACAAACGTCTTTGGACAGTTTTCTAGTTAAAAATGAATAAATATTTGTCATAAGTTCATATTTTTGTTCACATTTTTTGTTTCAAAGCTAAATTGTTTTCATGTTGTTTCACTCTTCAACAATTCATAAATAATTTTTATTTGAACAAATTTTATTTAAAAATTTTGAAAATGAGTTGTTGTTTTTTTCAGCCTGGGACGGATAATTGTATTTTACATTGATTTGTGTGGGAAAGATTGTTTCGTGTAACTACTGTAACAAGTATTTCGCTTAACAAGTAAGACTCTAGAAAGAATTAAAATCATTATGAGAGGTTTGACTGTACGTCTGCGGACTAGAACCGATCCACTGACCACCATTTTGAGAAGCACTGTCTTTATAGCATAGTGCATAGCTGTCCATGTTTGCACGTTTTTAATAAATATACCTAAATAAAACAACAATATTAACTCAAAAACATTTTTAAAAGGTAGTGATTATAGCCTCGTCAGGACGACCCAATATGCGGCTGCATACGCGCTCGTCCACTTCCGGTTATTGCTATTCTTGGTGGTAGTGAGTATAGCCTCGTCAAAACGACCCAATATGCGGCTGCATACGCGCTCGTTCACTTCCGGTTATTGCTATTCTTAGTAATATTTTTTTATAAGGTTAAAAATTTCATCGGAGTATGTGTGGCTGTGTGGTCATATTGACAGTACGATAGTACGCTACATCGCAGGTCCGGGGTTCGAGTTCTTTTTGATGCCTATATTTTTTTTTTTTTTTCAAACAATACTACATGAATTGATTATGAATAAGATTTTTTTTTTTAAAAATGGTTTGTTTTGATGTTAGGCTTAGGGATAGACTTTAGGGTTACGTTAAGTGATAGTTATTAGGGTTTGGGTTAGGTTTAGTGATAGTGATATTTTTTAGGGTTTGGGTTAGGTTTAGTGATAGCTTTTAGGGTTTGGGTTAGGTTTAGTGATAGTTTTTAGGGTTGGGTTAGGTTTAGTGATAGTTTTTAGGGTTTTGGGTTAGGTTTAGTGATATATTTTAGATATTGTTTGAATGCACATATAGAATCGGAGGTTCAATGAAAGGCGCAGTGAATACTTGTAACTCTTCAATTTTATAAACATCATTTTATAAACAATGTTACCAAGAATAGCAATAACCGGAAGTGGACGAGCGCGTATGCAGCCGCATATTGGGTCGTCCTGACGAGGCTATAATCACTACCTTTTTAAAATGTTTTTTCTTCCGGAGAAGTTGTTACCATTTTTTCCGTGTATAAACGTATGCGACACAGCCGCAATCACAACCTGTATTATACTGTAACCCTGTAACTGTATTATTCATGATATAATTTGCTATTACTAATTACTATTACTAATTATTACGATGTAATTCTTTACATTTTTTTAAAAAAATATGTTTCATAAAATTTCGGAATCGAATGTATTTTAAAAAATAGAAGTAATTTATTATTTTTATAATTAAAATTATTTTTTATCATTCATGTAATTGATTTAATTAGAAAAAAGAACTAGAAAAAGGTAATTTTCTTTCTCAATAGACATAAATTATAAACGTAGGCCGATAAGTAAATGACTGCTATGACTACTTATTTAAGGTAGCGATTACTCGCTCGTCCACTTCCGGTAAGAAATCATGTTTGTAAAATTGAAGAGTTACAAGTATTCCTTGCTTATTTCAATTTCATTGAACCTCCGATTCTATTTGTGCATTCAAACTATCTAATACTCTAAAACCTATCACTGAGCCTAACCCAAACCTTAAAAACTATAACCTAACCCAAACCCTAAAAACTATAACTAAACCTAACGCAAACCCTAAAATATATCCCTAAACCTAACCCAAACCCTAAAAACTATCACTAAACTAAACCGTAAACCTAATCCAAACCCTAAAAACTATCACTAAACCTACCCCTAACATCTATCCCTAAAACTAAAATGTCAAACAAACCATTTAAAAAAAATATTTTTAAAAAAAGAAAGAAAGACCCAACTGAGGATCGAACCCAGGACCTCCAATTTCCAATTAAAAACTTTCGCACTAACAATACGACCATGCAGGGTAGCCAGACAACGGTGATCGTTGTGTTCACTTGTCGTGTGTTCACTTGTCACAGTTTAACCCCAGACAACGATGAATGAATTTTTTAACGGAGTGATTATTCACACAGCTGTGGGAATAACGTCTGCGTTATAGACACATTAACGCATGCGCACTGGTGTCCATTTGAACGATAACAAGTTGTGACCTAAAAAAACTCTATATAATTATGAGCGTCGGTAGAGTAATGTGCAGAACCAGTGTGTGTGTGTCATCTTTTTTTTTTTTTTGAGGTGGAGGTGGATCGAATCCATGAGGTGGCGCATAGTTTTTCTTTTCTTTTTCTTTTTAAAACAAATTATTATATTTGTAAACCAAAAATGAGTTATTATTACTTATGCTATGATGATATTTATTAATTTCCCCCAAGCCTATCTATTTTTATACCTTCCACATCTATAGCTGTCAACAAGGAAGCAATGGCAAGGCAATGCTACATAAATTATAAATGACTAGTAGCAGTAATAGTAATACATGATAAATTCCCATATAAATATATTTATTGTCAAGCGGGGGAAGGGGGTAGAAAATTTCATTTTATGACTGAGNGGGGGGGGGGGGTAAGTGTTGAAGAAATGAGGCGTCACATCAAACAGCACAACTTCAAATAATAGTTTTTCTTAAATATTGGATTGTTTACAATTTGTATATTGACGTTTTACATGGATTCACGAGTATAATGTTATTAGAGTGCAGAATTACACTAAATACATAATTACATGACAAAAAAGGTACTAAACTTGAAATATGCTCAGCTTCAAATAGAAAAAAAACGGCTTTAATTGGGGATGGGGGAGGTGGAAAACTTTTTGACAACTGGTTGAGACTTGAAAAATCAACAAAAACTGCGTGATGTCATTTATGGACGACAACTTAAACTTAATAACTACATACTACATACGTGTAATAAATTGGAATATTTGTTGTCTAAACTCTAAAGGTTAACAACACTAAGACAAGTAAAATTAATTTTTAATTAAAAATATAACTATTAAGATCGACATTATTATTATAATGATTAATGATGTTCATATTTAGGCTGTAACTGTAGGTTATATAACAAGCCTATTTACGATTCAATACCAATAGCTATTAGCCAAACGACCTTAATATTAGTATGCTTTTAATTTAAAGTCAGTATAACTATCACATTTTTTGGCTGTGTGAATAACGCTGGCAATATTCACACAGCTGTGGGAATAACGCTTAGGGCTTAGATTATTCACACAGCTGTGGGAATAACGCTTGCCATTTTTTAAAGTTATAATTAGCTCTTCAATATTAGAAACATGATTTCTTACACAAACCAGACGAGCGAGTATCACTACCCTTATTTAAACTGATCAAAGATACTGACTGATTGAACTGCATAAACTTTTTTAGAAGTAGAAGGTAATATGAAACTTATAAAGGGTAAAATCACTTCAATTATTATAGTATAGTTTATTGCATATAATTAAAATTTTACTGATGTTAATGAGTTAATGTTGAGCATCATTTAACATTTAAGTTTAAGACAAAATGAATGAAAACGAGAAGAAAGTAATAAGTTAATAAGTAATGAGTAATGATTACAATCTGATATCACAACAATAGTCATGGAATTTATTGGAATTATCGCTATCTCATAGTAATATAGTATCTATGACTATGATTAATCTATCACTGATCTGTCACTAGTACTTATACAGTACTAGTACAGTATAGTATAGTAGTATGCGTGTGGCTTCTTGGGGGGGGGGGGCACCCATTTAATACGCAAGAAGCTGGGAGGAAGGGGTCTTCAATAAATGGCATTTTGCGGGTAGGGGCAGGGGGGTCTCCACTGAATGCGTACGTGGCCCATAAGCACAACAAAAATAATTTGCATATTATACCAGGCCTAATACTAGTAGTAACGTAAAACGCTGTGACTGCAAACAACATTCATGACTGACTGAGTCAAGCCTAATATATCCGTCTGATTTATATTTCCATTTCTAGAAATTAGTAGACGACTTAGTAGAATTAGAAGTTTCTCTTTTACCCATCGGTGCCTCAGCTGTTATATAAACTTAACGGGATGATGATTTCACTGCTTATATTACTTATATTCTTCTATTTTATCAGATTTTTTGCGATTCATGAATGACATCATGCGATTTTGGCTGATTTTTACCCCCCTTGTCACAAAGCTTGGAATCATAGAGTAGTATTATTATCGTCATGATCAGTTATTAAGTTATACTTTATACTAACTTTTTAAGTACTTAGTCTTAATTAGTACTAACTACTAAATACTACTAGTACTAGTGCTAGGATTAGTCCTACGCAATGGCCATGGCTGTTTATTTTATTGAAGATATTGTGACAATATTATTGTTTAAAGTTTACTACCAAGTGCCTGTCATGCCCAAATTCAATACATTATTCTGCTACTGGTACTTAACCGGTTAATGTAAATTATATATTCACCTGAAATAATCTTCTGTTTAGAAGGAGCGTCTGTAATAGATATGTAATATGAATAATAAAATATATTAATATTATTATTATTGTAAGACTTTAAGCTAAAGGCGTAGACGATTCACAGAAGTTAAGTATTGAATAGGCTAATAAATTTTTTTAAAAAGACCATATATAGTACGCCTATTCTTCAACTACTAAGTTTAAAGAATTTTTTGACATTAGATTTAAATGATAATCATAAGCATAATTTCTATCTGCCCCCATAAGGGGTCAGTCAGTTCATAAGTGACAACTGAACCTTTAACTTTAATTGAAGTTTAAGTTTAAAAAAAATTGTTTTGGTTTTCACTAGCTATGAGTATGAGATGAATATTGACTCATAATCTTGAATGCCTCTTCATATATTCAAGAAGAAGTGACTGTGATCTCTGTTACTTTAAGGGTTGGTACAGCAGCTTGTTTTTGTATTACTGCTCTTTATCCTAATTATCACACAACTCTGACACAGGAGGAAGCATTTTATCTAGTGATATTCTCAGCTTTTTATTTCTCATCAGAGATACCACTTTTAAAACAAGCAAGGCGATATGAAAAACAATATGCCATCTTTCTAGAAGCTCTCAATTTTATTGTCATCCTGAAGTATAATCTGGTAAAGTAACTTTTCTAAAGAAAATTGATTTAGGGTAGACCATCATTATTTTAATTATAATATTGTGTTCTTAATTTAATACCTCCAGAAATGTCTGAAAAGATCAATCTTATAAAATGGGACAAAGATTGTGACGGACCACTTTCTGATGAAAACATGAGAAAAAAATTGCAAGCCTTGGGATACAAATCCACAAGATACAACTTCCCGCCTGACACGGACTTTCCAGACCACACCCATAGCATGACAAAAATGGATGCTATCACAACAGGAAAATTTCAACTGTCCATGCGTGGTCAAAATGTTATTATGGAACCTGGAGATATCTTAGAGGTGCCGAAACATGTGGTACATAATGCTCGCGTGGTTGGTTCTGAAGACGTGACATTTTTTTATTCTGTTAAATAATATGAACAGGAATTTAAGTGAATGAAGAATTTATTATCTGGTTCAATAGCGATACCATACCTATACAGGATTCTTGAGAGAAGACTGATTTTTTCTGTTCATCGCTTCCTTTAAACAAGTGAAAATCATACTGTAAATTCATCAAGAGCCCATGTGTCACTTGACAGATTTGGTCATTTCTATGATGACTTTTACTGTCACACTGGTCGTATCTTTAATCAAGCTGATAAAAATTAAGCTGTGCGAAAATATAAACAAGAGCCTGGGATGTGTTTGACATTTTCATAGCAGAAGGCTATGTATTATCAACTTTGCCAGATATGCTACAATTGTATAATCATAAGGTTTGCTAAAACAGAAAAGATAAATTTTGTGTGCGGATCTGAAATTATCAGTCAATATAGAAATTTACACATAATGGTAATTATTTTTTGTGTGACTGTTGACAGAAAATCCTATACAATACAACTTAATACAACATTATTTTACACGAGCACAATGCCCGTGCTATGCTACAAAGTGAGCACAATAAAAATAACTATGTTTAGTTTTTTGAGTCTCAAATTCCCCTTTAAAATTTATATACGAGTATTAGTATAAACACATCACGAAATTTGTTTAGCAATTTAAAAAAACTTCTCCATAAAAGTCATATGTGTTAAGTGTTAAGACAATACATTGTTCCCTTTTCCCCAATTTAATATAATAAAAGCTTCATGACGTCACATCATATATTACTTTACGGCGCGCAACACCACACGCTCTGTTAATCTCAAAACCAAAATCATTATGATTTTACGTCTATAATTTCAATGTTAAAAAAAAATATCAAGAGTTACCGGGCATAGTGGCTTCGGACACGCTTAGCCTCATTTTATATATTAGATTCTTCCATATCTCACCAAGGTTATTCTTCAAAATGAACTTGTTGGAAATGGAATTGCAATTTGGAAAACAATAAGATCCACATAAAAAAATAAAAAACAAAATCCAAACATGAGATGCACAAACAAGTTTATTGATTTAAAAAAGAGAAGATGAAGAAAATACTCTCCGAACCCAGAAGTACTGATTAAACGAAAACAATCTTCCAGGAACAGATACCCCCAAAGTACTTGGTAATTTTTAGTTTGATTTTTATTGGTATCTCATAGTAGCAATACATTATGCAACCCCATGTGTCTGAAATATAAAATTATTGCTATCTAATAAATGATGTGATCTTATACTTTTATACTGAACATTCTTGTTATTTATTTTAGAAAAGGAATTTTCACATGCATATATTTGCAAAATTTGGTACAAATAAATAATCATAGTATATCCAAAGCCCAAGATTATAAATAAAACCATCATTTACAGTGTAGTTGCATTCATTTGAATCACTATTTGTGTTGATTGGGTTTAACTCACTAACAAATATTAGGTTAACTTTATCTGCCCCGCTACCAATCTCATGTGTTTTGTACAAAGTATGATTCCTCTAATAACCTTGCACTCAAACGTATTTTATAAAGGCTTGAAACAAACACAATCACTCAACCACTAAAACTTATTCAACTTGAATTGTGCTGCAGTTTAACTGGTTCTAATAATAGTCTTTAGCATGTAACAACACAAGTAAAAGTAAGAGGCACATCATTGCATAGTAACCTCAAAATTTAATGCTTTTTTTCTCTCTCTCTATACCCACCAACATCTGGGAACTATGGCCTTAAGTCTTAATAGTGAGAGGTAAATACAAAATATGAAAAAATTGTTACGAGATGTTCCAAAAATATTCCAAAAAGGAATATAATTTAACCCTTTTATCAGGAAAGGTAATAGGTTGCTATTTTCTAAAAGATTTTTTTGCAATCTTTAGAAAAAAAAAGCACAATTTCATCCATCTTACAAAAAAAAATATTCTTAATTTTTTTCTATATGCATTGATTAAAAAAAAACAACAAATCATATTAATTTAAGGTGAAATTAAATTAAAAGAAATGAAAATGTTTATTAAAAATTCCTATCCTCTTTTATAAAGTTAAATGTATTGGTGTATATTTTTAGAAACAAAGGAGGAAGCATTAGTATGTCAACAAGTCCTACTTAAGTGTATTTTATTATGTATATGTGTTTTGCCATGGGAATAAACAATGAAAATCCATGCCAAAATATAAATTTAAGATTGAATTTATTTTTTAATAAAAATGTAGAAAACCAAGATAATACCAATAAAGCAAAATAATGCCAGAAAGCCTACTGAAACTGAAAGCCCTAAAGACCTGGCAATTCGACTGTAGGCAGCAAAGTTTAGTGAAACCCTACTGTAGGCAGCAGTTTAGTGAAACACTACTGTAGGCAGCACAGTTTAGTGAAACCCTACTGTAGGCAGCACAGTTTAGTGAAACCTTACTGTAGGCAGCACAGTTTAATGAAACCCTACTGTAGGCAGCAGTTTAGTGAAACCTTACTGTAGGCAGCACAGTTTAGTGAAACCCTACTGTAGGCAGCACAGTTTAGTGAAACCTTACTGTAGGCAGCAAAGTTTAGTGAAACCCTACTGTAGGGACTGTAACATTAAGTGGCAAACAAACCATTTATTTTTCATCCTATCATTAACTTGGGAGTTGCTACTGTATGATCTCATCTTAAAAGATCAATTAAATTAAACTCACAGCATGAGAATTCATACCACAATTTTATTTAGAATCAAAATTCTACTCCAACACTAACACTGAACACGGTGCCAGGCCATTGTTACAGCAGGTCCAACTTTGTACACAAGGCTCAAGCATGCAGCGACTTGACCATTCGAAGACATCTGACCATTAAAACCAGCCCTGAGCCTATCACAAATGATTTTTCTACTATCACACTAAAGGAAGCTGTTATAAAAACTAACAAACTTGAACACAAAGGACAATCCAAAAGTTGAAACTCAGTTTTTGTTAATGCTGATAAAGAGAGCCAATGGCATCAGTGCTCAAACATACCATACTTAAATAATATTTAATTATAGATGAAGATTTCCTAAGCGTTGAAAGTGTGGCGATTGTTTCTATGTCCCCAGTAAGGTGTGTGGTGTACAAGAGCAAGACTCAGTGGTTTACTGCTACACTCCAACTTTTAGAGATGTGGCGACAATGAAAGCTTAATGATTAATGCATTGCTATCTAACTGATGACTAATGTGACAGTAGAAAGAAGAGCCTCACTCATACTATGACTCATAGTTGTTCTTTCAGTTCAAGGTTTACAAGTCTTCATCTCTGCCACAGCGGGGCATTCTTTAAAACAAAGACTTCTCTACTGTGAGGTAGTTTCAAAGAACTTAAATAATAGAGCAACTTAAATGTAATAGAGTGAAGATTGAAGGAGAGACTTGAGATTAACTAGAACAAAAATCTAGCCATGATATCACTCTGTCAGATGGAATAGAAATTATGTTACACAAGTTGTTGACAAGAAGAATAAAGGTAGAAACGAAAAATTTCACATCAAATAAAACAAGTGAGCAAGTGCTAAGTATCCAAAAATCATTATTATGTATTTATTAATTAATGTTGAATTTTTACAGTGGCAATGTTAGCAAAGTGAAACAGCAAAACATAAACAAAGTATCTTTATATATATATGCATCTGATCAAATCTGACAAATTTAGCTTTGTAATGACTAAAGAAATAGATTTGTTGAGAAACTACAATAAACTAACAAGACAAGACCACACAAACAAAATATCATTTTACCATGGTCTTGAATAATTTAGGAACAGCATGCCATAAAGAAATGGAATTAAATGAAAGATTCTTTATGATAATGTTACATATTTGAACTTGATTGGAATCTCTTAGCACACATTGGTGGCACATACAGAGTTGAATAGAAAGTCATGACAAGTATAGAGACAGACTAAACCAAATTGATCTGGAATTCTTCATTTCTTTGATAGGAAATAGTTTAAATCATTAATTATTTAAGTCACATTGAAGACCTGTTTTATAATATTAAAGATAACATTTTTTAAAAAAAGATACACGTAGTCTGTATTTTTAGCATGAAATACGTGCCTGAAACCAATGGGAAATGAGAGACAATCAAGCATTTACGCTCAAGACCACACAATGCATTCACTCAGCAACACTAAGAGGACAGATGAAATGATGACGTCACAAACAGCTAAAGCCCTTTGACACAAGAATCAGCTCATTGACCAAAAGGAATTGTTTTAAAAAGCAACTAAAACATGCATGTCATTTTTATACATAACATTACGCAGCAATGCTCTGGTGCAGATATACAAATTTATATATTATGTTCACATACAAAATAAAAATGCTATCAATTTTTAAAAATAGGTGAAAGTCAAATACAATTAAAAAAATAAGTTCACCTGATGGGTGAAGTTACCAAATGGTAATGGTCTGTCAACAATTGACCCAAACTGAATCTAGTCTCTCAACAAGAGATGAGCACACCATCACTACATACAGTACAAGTATAAGAAGGAAGATGTCTTACATCAGAGATGAGCACACCATCACTACATACAGTACAAGTACAGAAGGAAGATGTCTTACATCAGAGATGGCACCAAACATGTAAAGCCCTTTGCCTTCTCTTTATCAAATATTTCCAATAAAAACCCATCCCCCTTGATTTGTAAAAATTACAAATGTCGAACAGAAGAACCAGCAGTTTACCTACCCATTTACTGATGTAATGATGGACTAAAATTTGATAAATCTTTATCATGCCATATTAATCAAAATTGTTCCATTGAACGAATTCTTTTGACATTATTCTAATGTTAACCAAATATCAAAACAGTGGCGGCAAAGACTGAAATTAAAAAAAACTGGTATTGCATCCTTACAGTAAACATAAATAAAATATGTCAAAATAAATGAGTCACTATGACAAAAATAGCCCCTCAAGTTGAGACTGAGAAGTAGTCTAGACCAGACTAGAGATAGAGAACTACTAGTACTAGGCACATTATTTATAATGCCTTGGTCTACTTTTGTTGGCTTGCACAGGCAAGACTTTTCATTTAGCACATCAAGTGACATTGTAACATCTGTGACCAGCATTCAGAATAGAAATCAAGACAGAGGGGAATTATGCTCTCATTCAAAACGCTCTTTACAATTTATATGCATTAGAAGGCGGTGCCTGAGGCTTTCAATACTGAGTGTCTATGTCGACCCAATGAGTTCAAACATCTGATGGGCACGTCATCAATTTAGACTTTGAACATTTCAAACTATTCCTCACCATGTTTGTGGTTGATTCGTAACTGTTTTTTTTTTGTAGCACACATCAGTACTGAAAGCCTGGGTCGAAACTGCGCCGAACCAAATAAAGAGAATGATAAAAATGGCATCTTACTAAATTCAATGAACCGAGTTGATTGTAAGATGTGGTTATACCCATATGAAAATTGCATTACATAATTCTACCTATGAAGCAGTTGTATATAATATTGAAATACAAACAACAATTCTTATTATTCAACCAACAAAAATATGACTTGGATGTATCAATGAAGAGTCAGGGGGGAAAGCTATGCCAAGTCCAGGCTGATCAAAAGAGGACATAGAAAAACTGTTTTCTAATGGGGCTAAACAGAGAAGTTATACACATTACTTTAGAACTGAAATCTTTTTTTATTCCAGGATTATCTAGTGTAAACTATCCCAGGATTATTTAGTGTAGACTATCCCAGGATTATCTAGTGTAGACTATCCCAGGATTATTTAGTGTAGACTATCTTTTGCTTCTGAGACTATATGTTAGCTGCTTTATTTATCCAAATCCAATGAATGTTAAAAAAACCACCCCCATCCCCAAATAACCACAGCTATACAAAAGACAACATCATATAATGGTGAAAGCATTATAGGATTCTATAATATCTGTAATATCTTGTGATAATGCTCAGATTTGTTAACATTGACAAGTCTATAAATATAGTTCAGGTCTATTCACCAAGAGTACAATTAAGCCTCTTCCCCCCCCTCTTCCTCCTCAGCTTTGTCTTCAAGTCGTTGAAGGCGGTTCTCTAGCGCTCCGATGCGCTTGTCCTGATTCCTCACCTTCAACTTGAGCTCTTTGATTTCCTCCTGAAGATCCTTCAGGTCCTCCGCATTAAATTTGTTGGATTGCTGAGCCAGGGAATAGCAGGAGGACATCAAAGTAGTGGTCAGATTGGAGTTGAAATAAGAAAAATAATTAAAAATTGATTATTAGAAATGAGTCTTAAATGCATGAGTTCAAGAGCGTAAGTATTAAAAATTTAATTTTGATTTAAAAATCAAGAAAAAATGAATATTGTAATAAAAAAAAAAAATATAATTTTTTGAAGCACCCATCATTAATCAATCGGAATATTTTATTTATTTATATATTTAAAAAAAAAAAAACTTGATAATTGTGTCATCCCAAATGCTTATTAACAGTAAATACAAAACAAATATTGTCACCTAATACTAATAGAGTTTAAATCTATATCTGTCTTTAATGCTTTAGAACTAGTATGCAGTTAAATGATCATTTCAATTTGATCTATACAGTGGCACCACTATCCAGAACACCATGCTTAAACCTATCCTTGCCGTTATCAAATAATGCCATGCATTTCTTTCCAACTGTGATGGTAGATTAGCTACAGAACGACCATGGGCAGACACCAGTCATCAAGGTTAGATACAGATCTAATTTAGGAAGATAGCAGTCACCAAGATTACATGAGGAGAAAGAATTACTACTGCTGAACCCAACCCCGCAAAGTAGACGAAGGATTTTTTGAAGCGCAGCCAGTCATTTCCTTCAAACTGTATATGAGAACATTGCACTGTTGAGACACCAGCTTGCCATCAATGTTTACCTCATCATACAGTCTTGGGGAGGAAATCAGTGACACTAGAAGGAAGTCTAAACACAACAAAACAACAGCAAATTACAAGTCTTTTAGTCTGCTGTCCTGTCAATACTACATTATGGTTCAGGTTTTTTAAAACAGAAAAGTTTCTTGCCAACATGTGAATTGTTTTGTTGTGCCAGTCTTCCCCCTGCCTAGATGAATTGATTGATCTATGTTAAATAGGTCAAAATAAAAGCAACCAGTTCTTTATTTTATAACCCTCTCCCTATAGTCAGAACAGGGGACAACGTGCAGCGTTAGTCAACATTCCATCTTAGTATTATCATATACTCCAGCCATATATCACTGCAGTATTGTTCATATGTTGGTATGCCATCAAAATGCTCTTAAAGATAATAATAAGCTGATATTGAGATGGTTCCATAGGAGCATAATTTAGCTGACAGAGGGAAGGCTTATATCTTTTAAATCTTCTCAACAAGCACAGACTCACAAAATAACTTTACCCTAATACTTCAAAAATTTTTTAAAAATCACAAATGTTATCCTGAGACAAAAATAATTAGCAATTCATGAAAAAATATAACTGGTTAATATATTTTATCCTACTTAAGTGATCTAAGATTTAGAATTATGTTCACATAAAAAAGTATAATCTATAAGTCAACTCTCTACAAAATAAATGTGATTAAAAGTTTGAAATAAATGATGGGGAGCTGTTGAGTGACATAATTTGAAGCAACACTCAGTGATACAAGGAGATGACATGAGAGCTGATGTCTGTGTTGACAATCTTAAGAGATACAATGTGCTGGCTATTTTAATCACCGAGACATAAAACCGTTAGATAAAAATATTATTCAAGGAGAATTTAAAGATAAAAAAGTAAAAGTACTCTAACTGATTTTATTTTAATTAAAATCAGTTAATTTCTGCAATCAGAAATCTGTGGATTGGTGAAACAAGATAAAAAAAATTTCGTGGTTGATTTGTTGAGGCAGAAATAGTATTATTTCTATGGATCAGGATACAGCCTTCTACACTTATCACTGACTCCAGTGTAACAATCTAACAAATAGTGTTATTTCTATGGATCAGGATACAGCCTTCTACACTTATCACCGACTCCAATGTAACAATTTAACTTACCCTGCGTTAATTCAAGTTGACAAGCAGAGAAAACATTTCTAGTAAACTTGTTAGTTGTGTACAAGTCAAAGCATGTTAATTTATAGATCGACTGACACACACTATGAGTAGTTAAATCCTAGCTTGATAGACATGATTATTTTAATCCTAGCTTGGCAGAAATAATGATTATTATATTCCTAGCTTGACAGGCACTATGTTTATTTGAATCCTAGTTTGATTAGACAATGGGATTATTTTAATCCTAGTTTGATAGAAACTCACTATGATTATTTTCTTTAAAAAAGACATCAATGATTGACAAACTTTTCAAAGAAAAAACTCAGGTTTGTGTGATGTCAGCTATTATGATGAGAAAATGTAAGAGTGTGAATGGAAGCTGAGAACATATTGTAAAAAAAAACAGTTGAAACTACAAAGGTAAGAGTGTGAATGGAAGCTGAGAACATATTGTGATAAAACAGTTGAAACTACTAAGTAAGCATTTCTACTTGGGTCAAAAGTTCTTATTAAGGATAATTACCTCTCGAAATGTTGATACCACTTAATGTAAATGGGAAAATCTTTATTGGTAGAAATAATTTTTTTGTAAAGACAGTTTTGCTTCTTGTTAATATCTATATGTCTTTAAGTGGTGATTTTATTACTCAATGATAATTTCTGTATATTTTTTGAGAGAAAGTTTTATGACTTGACAATATCCTAGAATAGCAGTAAATCTAGAGACTGGCAAGCCTGTGTGAAGACAGACAAATCAAAGTGATTATTACATTACATTCAGTCCCCATCACAAACAAGCCAGCATCATTCCCAGATCTCCCATAGAAAGCAATAATACAGTTGAACCCAGTTATTTCGACCTCAAGTTAACTCGCCAACCCTAATAAGTAGACATTTTTGATGTGGAACTTGCAAATAGCATATTCTCATCAGTTATTTCCATTAGTTGATGAGTTGATGTTACCAAATAAAATAAATTTAAAAAATTAATTTAAAAAATCCCTTAAAGCGGTAGAGAAAAATTTTTCATTCTTCCTTCAGTTCTCAGAACCCTTAACGGAATGTAACAAATTTTGCAACACGTGTACATTGGTTACATTAAAGGTTCAGGTTTAGTTCTCATACATGATGCCAGCAGTCAATTCAATAAATAACAGAAAAAAATGTGTGTTTTTTTTATAAAAAAAAAAAGGTCGAAGAGGGAAAAAAATGTAGAAGAGAAAAAAAATTGTGAACTGAACTTAAAATAAGTGATTACAATGGTCAGCTCACCAACAATATATTTAAATTGAAACTTAGTGGTTATTTTAAATTTGACACACACACCTACAAAAATAACTCTGGATAATATGATAATACCCCACTTCAATATCTCACTAACCCCATCAAGCAAATGGAGAAAACTCAGTTGTGTTAAAAAATAAAAACCAAAAAAACATGTGCATGTACATTCTTAATAATTAATGGACTTCATGTGTAAATAGAGAAATTTTAATCATGTTAATTTATTGGCCGAAATATTGGTTTTTGTTTATCTCAATCATCAGTTATCTTGAGGCTAGGCCGGTGACGTAATTGGGTTCAATTGTAGTATTTATGCCCTAAAAGAATATGATCAGTTGTCTAAAAAAGCTGTTAAAACGGATATGTGGCACAACACCAACAAGTTTTCAGCAAGTGTTCACGGTAAACCCATCCGTCACTTAATAACAGAAAATCAGGGTCTTACAGTAATTGTCGTTTGTATTATGGCCAAATTCATTAATTACAAGTCTACCAGAGAAGAATACTTGGTCAATTTGAACCAATTAATAGCAGGGATTTTATTTTATTTCTAAATTATAGAAAGACTTAATTTAACCCCTCCCTTCCAAAAAGTGGTACTTGAAAGTAAGTATAAAAACATTTTAAAAAACTCCAACAAAAGTTTTTTGTAAAATTTGTAACTTGCTGAAAACATAATTAGTAAAGAGTGTCAACAGTGAATACCCAAGTGGCAACTAACCAAAAATCCAACACTGGTGGAACAAGGAAAAAACTAGAACAAAAGGAAATGCAAAAATACAAAGTTTAAGAACCATAGTTAGGTGTGTAAGAGATGGCGGGTCAGCCCTAGGCCTCTTCCACAGCCTCCTCCTCACTCTCATACTGCGAAAGCTTCTCCTCGAGGGTTTTAATCCTCCGTTCATGGGCCTTAACAATCAGCTTCAGTTTTCTCATGTCGTCCAAAATGGCTTGCGGGTCAAAACCCTGAGGTCAAAAACAGCAATGGGATTTTTTTTAAAGTGACATCCTAATCAACTTAACTTTCTTGGTCTGCAGTGCCACAGCTTGACACAGGTAAACCTTGTCAGGGTAGGTAACTAAGCTAAACAGTAAGTGACATCCTAATCAACTTAACTCCCTTGGTCTGCAGTGCCACAGCTTGACACAGGTAAACCTTGTCAGGGTAGGTAACGAAGCTAAACAGTAAGTTACTCCAGTTTTAAATAGTTATCCTATCCCAAGAATGATTTAGAAAAATCAGAATCTTACTATGTGAATTGTCAATGAAATGAAAGTCATCTTAGTAAAGTGGGATGATTTTAGGGGGGACATTGACTAGTAATGATCCCAGTAGCCATTCTTAGAAGACACCTTGCACCAACCAAATACAGCGATCATTAATCTGATGCTTTATAGCTTACAAAGTAGAGTTAAAGTCTATCTATGGCTATGGGTTTGGCAACAACTAAAATAAACTATTGGAATGAGAGCTATGAGAATACACTGTGTCTCTATGATTAGTATACCAATAACATGATCTTGTGAGGAATAAAAGTTGTTTTTTTTAAATGTTAACTGGCATTGAAATATATTTATCTTTGGTGAGAGATATTCAAATAAAGCTACAAATAAGTGTCTTTTTACTAAATGAAAGCAGAGCACCACAATTTACTGTCCAATAATATTTTAAAACAAAAATATTCTAGGCACAAGTCTCAAATAAGCTAAATGTCATTAAAAAAATAACTAAATTTACAACTCATATATTCACTCATATGGAGCCGCAATTACTTACTACATGTAAAGAAATGAGTTCACTATTGAATCGAATGGTAAAAAAAAATGCAAGGCATGTTAATCTACATGAAATTTGATAAGTTCTTTGAATCTCTATAAATAAATAGACAGAGTATAGAATTAATCAGTCTTTGTGCAGTCGATGGTGCTAGAAATATATTTAAGGTTTAAGTTCTGGATAGTTGGTTTTGATTTCATTATTATTAATGGTCAGAATCTCCTGAAAGAACAGATGTGATTAAAACATGCCCAAGCAGCAAAAACGTCAAATATTGAACACTTCAGAGTGACAAAAGGTTTGTAGAGTCACGGTGTGAGGGGAAGAGGGTAACGGAGGACTTACAGGTGGCAATGATGGTGCTGCTGCAGCCTCTGCGTTGTTGGAGGATTGCTGCTGCTGCTGCTGGGGTTTGGCTGGCATTTTGTCAAGTATGTTTTTCTTGACGACTTTGAGCTGCTCCTTTTTAGATGGTGCAAAACCTTCTTTTAACGAAACCTGTTGACAACAATCAAACAAGAAAACCTTTTATCAAAAGCTGTTAACCAAACATGAGCAAACAAACCCAGTCAACAACAATCAAACAAGAGAAACAAGTAAGCAATACTAATTCTGTTAAATAGTAACTGTTTAGCATGTCATGATTATCATCACATTCAATTTCAATGTTTTCAAAACTTGTTACAGATATATTTTGGTAATTAATCACCACAGGTACATATTCTAAGCTTCAGTGAAATATTTAGTGACTCTATTCTTTACAAAATGGAAGTTAAATAGTGCACACAAACCAAAACAGGCTCAGCGTTTTTCCCTGAAAAGAAGTCATCAGCAGATATGGCTGGGACATCAGAGGCTGTGTCGGGGTAAAGGTCATCTTGAAACAGTTCTGACTGCACACAAGATGAAAGTAAATATAACAAGTTGGATATAAGTGCTTTAAGTCCAATTGAAGAGATGAAGAGTATCTTAAGTGTAAAAGAGAAAGGGATTGCCAGTGTGTGTGTAGGGGGCTGGTGGTTAAACTCCAGCATATACTTTTCAAAAAATAAACAAAAAAATGTCAACGCCCTATTTCAGCCAGGGGTGGTGTAAAATTTTAAACATATCATGTGAGCCTTGTGAATGTAACCTGCATAATGGGATCATGAAGTTCATGCTCAAACTTTAGTTTGTTTGCCAGCTACTGGCAATAAGAAACACTGGCATTGCGGAGCCATCCACTTCTCAGTCTTAATTTAACCTAGGAAGATGTTGGTGGGCATTCAAGTGTCACTTCCTATCTATGTGGAGTGTGTGGGACACACTTCTGGCTAAAAATTCACTATGTCAATGACTATACCAAAGGACAATCTGACAATGTAAAAATAATCAACTTAGTAATTTTTAAGAGCTGATGTCTTTTAATTGGAAATAAAAGATCTTACGCCAACATGTTTTATGATGGAACTAATACGACATTGCTACCAAGACAGATAACATTGCATACCAGGCTATGATATAAAACAATAAAATTAAGGCTGTTATCGATTAATTTAAATTTAATCGTTATCTTTTAAAAAATTACTGGATAATTAATCGATAATTTTGATTAAATTATCTAAAAATAAGATGTATGACGCCATCAAACTGACAATTTCAAGGAAAGTAACAAAAACAGGCAATTGACATTTTTTTATTTAAATACACGTAGTTCAACAAAATGTCAATGAATTTAAATTTTGTTATTGTTAATTAAGTAAAAACAATGTTTAATTTTTTATATCATTTTCCTTATAAAACAGCATTTTTTAAAGTTTACACTTTATATATTTTTTTCAATGGAGAAGTTTGTATGAAAAAAAGCAAACTATTGTTAATTATTAAAAATTAATTATTTATTTACAAATCTTCAGAATTGTTTAAAACATTTTCTTTAAATTTAATCGCTATTTTAACGATTAAAATATTAAAATAATTTTAATCAATAAAATTTTTATCGATTAATCAAGAAGTTAATTGATAATTTCCGCAGCCCTAAATAAAATGTAAGATTACAAAAGCCACTACCTTCCTGGGTACTGTAAAGGGAATGATCTCACAGAGGCCATTGTTGTGAAGCTTGTAGAACCTGTTAGTATTTCAATCATTGGGAACATGTCAGTAGGGGGAAAGTGACAAGTTAAACTATTGACATTGGCATGCTCTAATCATTTAAAACACCCACACCCACTTATGGCTGTTCACATCAAGTACTCTTAAGTGGGTGTTAGCATCTGAGTGTGTTATTAACAGTGTGTTGTTAGCGTGTTCTGAGTGTGTTATCAGTAGTGTGTTCTGAGTGTGTTAGTGTGTTCTGAGTGTGTTAGTGTGTTCCGAGTGTTATTAGCAGTGTGTTCTGAGTGTGTTAGTGTGTTCTCAGTGTTATTAGAAGTGTGTTTTCTGAGTGTGTTGTTAGCAGTGTGTTCTGTGTTATTAGCAGTGTGTTGATAAGTCCATGGTTGTGAGAAGACTGTCAAAAAGATGTCACTTCAGGTGGAAAATGTAGGTCCTTCAGCATACACATATTTTACTATTGTCAATATATCTTCTGGTACTACAGGCCAATGTCAACATCTTCTGGTACTACTGTCCAATGTCAACATCTTCTGGTACTACTGTCCATTATGTCAACATCTCCTGGTACTACTGTCCATTGTGTCAACATCTCCTGGTACTACTGTCCATTATGTCAACATCTCCTGGTACTACTGTTCATTGTGTCAACATCTCCTGGTACTACTGTCCATTGTGTCAACATCTTCTGGTACTAATGTCCAATATGTCAACATCTCCTGGTTCTACTGTCCATTGTGTCAACATCTTCTGGTACTAATGTCCAATATGTCAACATCTTCTGGTACTACTGTCCATTGTGTCAACATCTTCTGGTACTAATGTCCAATATGTCAACATCTCCTGGTACTACTGTCCATTGTGTCAACATCTTCTGGTACTAATGTCCAATATGTCAACATCTTCTGGTACTACAGTCCAATACGTCAGCACCTCCTGCACCTTTTCGTCTAATATTATATGCCGATCACGGATTCAGTGGGCACATTGCCAGAAAAAGGTGAGATCATAATATCTGATGGAACTTACCGGGCAATCTCATTGTTATTTACATTAAGTCCTCGTTTGGGCATGAAACCAATGCCTCTCTGAGGGGCATTGGACTGGTACAGTGTCAGGAAGTGAACATATGGGGCTTCATCTGTCACCTCGTAGTATCGGATAATACTGTCTCCCTTGGAAATTAAAAACACAGATCTAATTAATTTTTTATAACAAACAAAGATCGTAATAATAAAATGTGATAGCCTTTGTGTTTCATTTATGTTGTTGATATAAATGTTAAAATATGATTTTTTGAGCTGAGGGATGTTCATAATTAAAGATGAGTTTGTTCATGTCTTTTATGTTTTATCTCAGATTTGTTGTTTCTATTAGATGTTCAGGTGTTTATATTGAATGCCAGATTTACTTATTCAGAACTCTTTGTTCTGTTCTAGTTGTGAGCTCACCTTTCCAGCCAGATACACCATGTTTGTATCCGAGTCATAGAAAATAAACATGACACCATTGCTTGAGTCTATCTCCTCTATTGTCCTGGGTTCATTCAAGTCATTCTAAAAAAAAAAAAAAAAAAAAAAACTTTTGAGTCAACTCAAAATTAAAGACTTGTTTAAATAAAAATGGCCATAAGCTTTATCAGAAATCTTTTAAAAAAATTAAGTATTTAAGATTCCAAGTTAATGAACAAAATATTTTGATATTGCTTCAAAAGTCTTAAGGACTGTGAGAGAAATAAATGTTACCTCATCCCACAGGGCATATTGCCTCTCACTCATCTTAGAAAACCCTGTGGTGAACACTTGGCCATTCTTGAGGTATGCACATTGAGCTGGCTTTGATCCCATGTGACATTTCCCTTCCTGGAGCAGATAGTTGAATTAAATACATTCTCATCTAGATAATTACCTTCCTGGACAAGGCGGTTTAGTGACATACATTCTCTTATAGGTAATTACATTCCTGGAGAAAACTAAGACAGTTATGTCAAGACATACTGTTATAGATAAATATAGAGCTTATGTGCACCATAATGTCATTAAATACTTTTGCAACTTGGACACGAATGTTTTAAATTGAATGCATTTATAAATGCATGTTGCTTTTTTTATGTGGAGCACTGTGAGCTCAGCTGCTTGCTGGGCTAATGCCCTATAAAAGTTCTCAAATTATTATACTGTTATCATAAATATCTTCCTGGAAAAGAAACAAAAGATAAATTATACCACAATGTCACAGGCAAAAATGTGTGTTTTTGAGGGTAGGTCACGTGACGAAAGTTAGGCACATACCAGAATGCGGTAGTAAAAAGTTGAGAGTAGGCACTAGAGAAGTGTATGAGTTGTGTCTCTGACAATTTGCACCTTGTAAAATTGTACATAAGTTGCTGCATTAAATTTTTTTAGTGATTACTGAGGACTTCAATCTTATTTTGTGAGAAAGTTATTGTTGTTAATAACCAACCACGTTACACACACGAACCATCAGCTTCCAGAGCATAGCCCTCTAACCCCAATACACATACTCTAACAGCTTAAACAAAATCCGTACCTGAATTGTTTTGCCTGTGTGTGTGTCAACAATACGCAATACTTTGTCTTTACAGGTACAGACAAATCGACTGCCATCAAAGTTGAAGGAACCAGAATATATTTGATCTGGCATGTCTATCTGCAACATAGCCTCACCAGTGCCAACATTCCAGATGATGACAAGATTGTCAGAACCTACGGAACAAAACCAAATAACATATGTCAACAATGTGCCCACCATTCAACATTCTTTTCTATTTAAATCCTCTCTTAAAAATCTAAATTTTAATTAGTGGCATTAAATTTTGCTTAAGTTTTAAACCCATGCAACAATCTAGTGCTGTGCATCAAACACAAATACTCTAAATAAATACAAATGAAATTTAGCTTATTTTGAAGCCCATGTAACAACTTGTGCACAATTACCTGTGCTCAACAAGACATTCATTGCTGTTGGATGCCAAACCAACAGCGTAACTCTTCGCTGGTGGGCGAACAAGTCCACAACGGGTTCAACTAAATTTTCTTTCAAGCCATCCTCAGGAATCTGCCACAACTTGACTGTACAATCCTCAGATGCACTGGCAATGACATCATCATTGTGGGGGCACCAAGCAATGTCCAACACAGCTCCTTTGTGGCCAGCCACCATCGGGTGGTCAATGTTGACTCTACCTGTCTGGAAATCACAGAAATAAAATGTGCTTTAACAATAAAGTATGGATGATATCAAGTGTCAAACTCTATGAAGCAAGTCTTTAGGTAGCATTTCAAACAAGTCAATGTTACTGTGTAATATTACAATATCAAGAGTTTCTTTAAGCCGTCTATGTCTCAGTTGCTATAATTATTCTTTATACAAGACAGAAATTTCTTATACAAAATTGTACATTCACATGATTTATTCATTCAATTTTTTTTTCAGTGTGCTTCCCTGAAAGAGAGCTGATTTAAAAGTGCTTGTTTTCTGCTACTCATAATTACATTTGACACTTTTACACCAAATTAGGACCTAAAATTAAGAATCTGTCAACTTTCTTTTTTCATTTTTAATTTGGAAAAATTAATTTAAAACATTTTATAAAAACTTAATCTGAGATATATACCAAATTAAACTCCTCAGCCCTAAACCGCACTTTAAAAAAAAACAACAAAATATGCATGAACTCTTAAAGCCGCAAAGCGTTGTAATGTGTCTCCGCCCGATATCCTTAAAGCATCCTAAAGCGTCCCTAGATACCACTCTTGTTAGAAATGTATTCGACCTCCAGCAATGGCCGTTGCCCATGCTAGTGTTATTGCTCGATTCGCGATGTTTTTTGTAGTTTTATTGTTCGTTTTTTTTTTTTTTGAAGATACGTTTTCGCTATACTTCATTACTAGTACTAAACTACAGGTAAATATAGTTTTAAATATAGTTTTAAACTCAGTACGGTCTTTTGAATGCGTAAAATAACCATTCTTAACCTAAAAAATGAATTCAGTATGACAATATTATTATATATGGATTTTACGCAAATTTTTTAAATTTCATAACCAGTTGATCGTAATACGGGAAATCCTTGCGGGAATGAGGCGGAAGTTTATTGAAAACCTTATGCAACTTTAAGAGTTAATAGACATCACACCAATTAAGACCAGGAAGTAATTGCATCAAATAAGATTGTGATTAAAACAAGCGTCTTTTCAGTTTTTGTTTCAAATAAAGATTTTTTCTTTATGATTGCAGAAAGCCACAAATACCTTAGCCAGTGGCAACACCAGAAAAGATCCACCTCCGGCTGCCTCTGTAATAACTGCAACATATTTGGGGTTGACAGCACAATATGTAGATTCCCATGATGTTCTTGTTATACGGATTCCATCATAACACTCATCTCTTTTCAACGGTTTGCCAAACACATGCCGAAACTTGCTTTTTCTCATAAACGCCATCTGTTTGGCGAATATAAATTAATAGAATACAATAAAAGCTGTAAAAAAAACAATAACAGGATTTCATCAATGTAAATTTCCCTAAGAAATAGGGTCATGAAGAATATACAATTTTAAAAAAATAAAAAATCAGCTATTAGTTCAAAGTAATGGGTTTACTGCAATGGTTACCTGAAGCTGGCTGTTCAGATTATTAGGAATAGTTACTCTTTAAAAAATTGCAGTTAATTTGGTAGAAACATGATATTATTATCAATTATAAATCAAAGAGGTTCATTTAAATTAATTCTAGTAGCTCCTCTAATCACAAAATACTGCATAGCTACATAATTTAATACAGATGTCAAAATAAAAATATTCATGGACTCATTTTATGTGTAAACCATGCACAGTCCATAAATAGAAACTTCAAATATGTTTTAAAAAACAAAAAGTATTGCTCCATTCTTTAATCTCATGACAAAACTATCAAATCCGAATCTTCTTAAATGTTAAAACATATTTTATAAATGACATTGACAACTAAAATAATCAAAACTAATACAAAATTAAATAAGGGATATAAAAAGCAAATTTATTCTTAATGGAAATTGAACACAAGGTGTAATTTTGATAAGGTTGATAATGAGCTTCTTTTAATTAAAATAAAGACATTCTTTTTGTCTAAATTCACAGATGACCCACACATTTCTTTATATAAAGTCTATTTCATTCACAGAAACCTATGGCGATGACTTTCTTCTTTGGCTTCTTGTCCATGCTTGGTTATCTCAAAGAGCACTTATGTTCAAGACTTAAATTTTTTTAAAAAGATTTTTTGTCAATTCCTAAAGGAAACTTTCAGAAGAGACTGTCAGGACAGACATAGCTCCTTTCTAAATACATGTAATAAAAATATGTTCTTTCAAACAATCTGTAGATGACACATTGATGACACAGACAAACCCTGTGTCACTGAACCTATTCTCTGATTACACTATCTGCTACTAGAGGTAGTTTCAATATCACAACCATTTATAATGTCAACAAACCTATTCTAAAACAGGACATTTACTTAAAAGGGCCAGCTATCCCCTGATTACACCATCTGCTACTAGAGGTAGTTTCAATATCACAACCATTTATAATGTCAACAAAACTATTCTAAAACAGGACATTTACTTAAAGGGCCAGCATGATACAAGTTAGTTGTCACAACAAAAAAATTCTGAAAATTTCTCACCAATTCAAAATTAGTTGTTTCCTATAGCTAACTTATCTGTTCCAGACGCTTTACAGCCTGATTTATCTGCACACATTCACAATGACAATAAAATTCAAAACTAAAGTGATAATTGTCTATTCTTTTCACATAGCTCTAAAATGATTTTTTTTTACCCCATGAAGTATGAATAAATTAAATTGTACAAAATCAAACAGCAAAAAAATTTTAAAATACAAAGGACAAAGCCTGAATAAAATTTAAATTTGGGCAAATAATAACTAAAACTTAAGACCTCAAATTTTTAAATAATAATTTTCATGGGATACTCCTCTGTACAACTATTTGCTAACTTTTATCTAATTTAGGCTAAGGTACTTAGACATCAGAGTAGTTCTAAAAATTCAAGTATAAAACTCATCTTGGCTAAAGTTAAAGCGAAGTATGTCGACCGTGGCGTCACGACGCTACCTGTTGCTGGAAAAGAGAGTTCTATAAATTCTAAAAGGATTATCAAAATATGGAAGGTTTTAGGGGTTTGGGTTAGGTAAAGCTTTAGAATTTTCGGAAAATTGAAGGTTTTAGGGTTTGGGTTAGTTATAGCTATAGAATTTTAATTTTAAACCTTTTTAAAGGACGTGCTATAACAACAAAGATGGCCGCCATGATCGTGACGTCACGGTCGACATACTTCACTTTTAACTTTATCTTAAATTTTTGTTACTTGTGATACTAGGCCAAGACCAAGAATATTAATCTATTTACTGCAGTGACAATTAAGTTTTTAAGTATACAATCTCATTCATTTTTTAAAAACTTACAACTTATTCTTTATACTTAGTTTAACTTAGGCCCTATACTCTATACTATAGTATAGACTAACTATAAATAACGATTAACTGTTTAAATTAGTATTGAGATTTAAATTGATATTTAGCATTATTAATAATTAGTTTAATTGAACTACACGATATTGTCAATAGTACTGTAACTATACTATTATGCTTCCACTAAATTTATACAGTTGATATTAAATTATAATCCTACACTGGTCTACATCAGTGACATCACAACACTTAAATTTACTGTGACTGAGACTGTGTCAGTGACTGTCAGTGTGTCCTATGCCTATGCCTATTGCCTGCCTAAGCCTATTTTGTAATTTTTATTTTAAAAAACTAGACCAAACAGGACTAGGAATAGTAAACTGACATATACCACACATTGAAACCATGTTAATGTTATTTAACATAATGGTTACAAACTACAGCTGAAAAAGACTTTAATTGAATCGCAAAATTATGCCGGCATCTCTAAAATATTCGCTTCTCTTCCTCATTGCTTGGTTGAAGAAAAATAGAGAGGAAAAAAGGCATGAATCACTCTTAACTCTTGACACTTACCCAAGAACTGTTAGCAGTAACAAGTTTACCATTTTAAATGAACAAGAATTGTCTCCATTCGAATTTTCTTGCGAATTGTATGCAAAATAATACTTACGTTAGTTTTAAACTCTGTTTGCTGAAAAATCTATATTCTTGTAGTCATTAATTCTTCCTGTAGAAAACGGGAAAAGGGGGTGGAAATAAACGCCCTGGACTTGACACACGAGAAAAAGGAAATGGCATTTGATGCGCATGCGTGGTAACCTCTATTGTAAAATCTCCAAAAATGGACACCACAAATTTAGATTATAAATTTTAAATAAATAATGTTTTATTTTCTTTGTAAAACTGAATGTTCAAATAATATTTAATAAGAAAGAAACAAATAAGATTGTAAATAGTTCTGATGTTGGAAAGGTGATATTTTAGAGATGTATACTTGTACAAATGAAGTGTGTTAAATTTCACCAGTTTTCTATTAATAAATAAGTCATCCTCACCGGTCGTTATTTTAGTTTGCAACTCAGTTACGTACGTCTACGTGTTAATGACGATTGGGCAGGAGCTTATTACCATTATACATTTTTAGATCCCGGTTGTTTCATTTTAATTCCCAGAGGCCAGCGCTTAAATTATGGAAATGAGATCTTTAAAGCAGGTTAACTACGAGCTTTTAAAAATATTTTTAAAAAAATAATTTATATGATTAAAAAATTCAGTTGGCACAGGAAAATTAGAATTAGAGTAATTAACAAGAACATGAATATATGTTGCGTTTCAAAGGCATGGCCTAAAAAAACTTAACAATGTAAAATTATATTGAAAATAAGTGGGCTATCTTAAATTAAGTTCTTATACTTATACCCAGACTTGAACCCAACACAAGCATAACTTAATATTTAAAAAATAACAAAAAATTCAATAAAATGTATTTTATTATTTTTATTAATTAAATTTTAAAATATAAATTTTATCTTAAAGAACACAAGCATAAAAATTATGAGGGCCGGATAATTAAAGATAGAACTACATATATTTTATTTTCAATCATCCTTTAAAAACACATATTCATTGGATAAGTCTATGTTTGTCCGTGTCGTGTTATCTTATATATTACAGACAATCCTTCTATAGAATAATTGAAGATTATTATGGACTAGGCTACAAGAATTTAATGAATTTAATTTAATTGATGACCAATCTGTGGAGAAGAAATGCAGGGACAGCTCTTTATTCTTTACATGATTACCAACAACTCATCTTTCTTATTTGGGATATAATTTGGTTGCAGTAACTTGTAACACAAAACAAAGTTGTTATGTCTTTGAGAATAGGGTTTTATTTTGATGCATACTTCGTTCTAAGTAGAAGGATAATATGCAAACAGAGTATGAGTGACCCTGTAATACGAATAATAAAAAAGTAATGCAAAATTATATCCAGAGTTCTGGATTTCACCGCAGCTAAGTTTTAATTTCTTTATATTCGTTTATTTGTTTTTGTACTATTTGTTCGTTGGAAAAGGCTCTTTGTCGAAACTTTCGCTGTTTTTGACGTCTTGTTAGGCTCACTCATCATTCCCTTTTTTCCATATTATCCATCTACTTATCTATAAGCCTGATTACAATCACACACACATATATAATACTTCGTTCTAAAAGGGAAGTAATTTAACATTTTTACCAATAATTGTTTTAAATTTTTGCTTCCCCTGATTAAATTAAAGCATGACTAATATTTATTCAAACTACTTCTTCGTTCTCAAATTTTTTTGAAGGAGGATTTAGACCAAAAGCCCTATATCTGTGATGAACTGCGCTGTGGTTGTCAATTGGTTCAGTCAATCATATAGTTAATCGTCAAACGAATGTGACACTACTACTGAAAATCCTACATGTGGAAGAAAATCAGCAGTCCCGAGCCTGCGCTCTTCATGGGGCTTCCCGGAAAACCCCCTCAGCCCTCTGGCCCCCTAAGGGATTAAAA
>MUZC01001694.1:664410-683102 GCA_002072015.1 Radix auricularia
CCGGTGTAACAGGCCAGATTAAACCCCTGACCAGAATATACCCGGGTATAATCTGGCCTAGGCCAGAATATACCCCCGGGGTTAAACTGGCCTAGGCCAGAATATACCCCCTCAGGCCAGAATATACCCCTTTGACAACATGGGAATATATAGTAAAAAATGATGAATCAAATTTTTAGACTTTCTCTTCATGTTTTAGCTCTGTTAGAGAAATCAAACTAATTTCTTAAGTAGCAAAATTGTTTTAATTAAAATAAAATAATAATTATAAAATATTTTACGATAAATAAAAGGAGCATTACATTTTATTTGAAAAGGAAGAATCGTGGTCTCGTTTTTAAAATATGAAATCTTATATAATTTTTACGATAAAATATCTATGCAAATCAGCATTTTTCTTTTCTTTTTTTTTAAAAATTTGATTTTACATTTATTAACTTAAGCAAGCACTAAAGGATTATTTGAAAACAATAATTTGAGAGTCGTTAAGTTGTTTGTTTTTCAAACGCGTGCAAAGACTTAGGATTCCTTACGCGTATCATATCTTAACATTTAGAGACACTTATCTTATCTTATCTGTAACAGACGCTCCTTCTATATAGAAGATTATTGTGTCCTACGTTTATTTATGGTTTGTGTCTAGTTCTGCACTCTTATTAGTATTATTAGAGTTTTAAATGATAATAAAGTGTTGGCTTTCCTGGTTTTTACTCAGGCAACCCATACCACGACCGAATACCGGACGGTAAGAAAGAAAACTTGTATGTGTTTGTTCTTGCATACGGAATAAGAAAAGTTTTTTTTTATCCTCATGTCTATCTGAGGGTTGTATTACATTTTCTCTGTGTTGTTTTTCTAAATTAAAATTAATCGCTTTATATATAATTACTAATTTACTCTTGGTTCTTCTTTGTTACTCTTAGCATTTGACATTTTTCTGGGTGGACGGTGGAATGACATACTCCTGTTAGTTTCTAATTTTATTAATACACCTAATTCTTTTTGTAAAATTTTGCTATCTTGTTCTGATTTAATTTTTCTATATATTATACAATCTTCAGCAAATAACCTAACTTTTGTTCCTGTTGAGATGTTGGGTAAATCATTTATATAAATTAAAAATAGTAAGGGACCTAGCGCAGTTCCTTTTTTGAACTCCCAAGGTAACCTTTAATGGTGCAGATTTAGATTCATTAATTATACAGTTTGCTCCCTACCCAAATGGAAGTCTTGGATCCAGGAATGTAAGGGACCCGATATTCCAAAGAATTTAAGATTTTTAAGTAAACAAGGTGGTGAACTTTGTCAAATGCCTTTGAGAAGTCTAGTAATATTGTATCTATTTGATCATTATTATCTAAGCCTTTTGATAGTTCATGTATTAGACCTAATAATTGTGTTTCACGTGATCTGTTTTGTCTAAAGCCATGTTGATGTGGGCATAGGCAATTATATTTGTCCCGGTGATCAATTATTCTACTATATATTATGTGTTCTAGTAATTTACAGGTGATACTATTAAGTGATACAGGTCGGTAATTACCGGGGTCTGATTTATCATTTTTCTTAAAGAGTGGAGTTACGTTGGTTAATTTCCGATCTTGGGGCACTTTGCCCTGGTTTAGAGAGGCTTGTAAAAGAACTACAAGGATTGGGGACAGATCATTGCTTAATTCTTTTAGTAACCTGGCAGGCAATTCATCTGGGCCAGTAGCTTTGTTTATTTAAAAGTTTTTTTTAAAAAGTGAATGTATACCTATCTCATCTACAGTTATGTTACCTATTTCTTCCATTTTATTTAATTTATTTACTGATGATTATTACGTCCAACACATATAATTGGTTAATGTCTAGTCTTGCATTTTTATTAGAATTTTAATGTTGATAAAATGGTGGTTTTCTCAGTCAATCCATTCCATATTTTGATTCAATAAGTCATGTAATACCAGTGTTTATGTGTTGAATTACTTTACTTTACCTCTGAGGAGGATGTGATTATCATCTGTTCCTGTCAGAATGTAGCTTATGACCCTGAAGTAACCGCCCTTTCCACTTTATCCTTTAATATGCAAAGTTCGATTGTTCAATATCTCGAGTGGGGCCATAAAATACAAACTTGTCAAAAGTGAGGCCAAGAGTTGTTCTAAGTTTCTAAGACGCTTTCTTCTTGAAATTTTTAGTGGGTTAAAAGTAATACAGGTAAAAATGAATTGCAATGATTTAAAAAATATAATTAATTTGTTTTACTGGAACAAAGGTTTCTTTTGAAATTCTTAAGACGCGCGAAAGTAAACCGAGCGTTAGATAAAGGTTCGGAAATACGACAAGCAACATCGGGGAAGTCAAACTATGTTTCTTACACTTTAGTCTTGTCATATTCTGGTATTTTGGAGATCAGCCTATATTTAGATATATATTTTTAAAGAGGGTGGTGGAGGGAGGCGCGATGCAATGTTCATTATTTCAAAAACAAAATGAATATGGGCCTAAACTGTTGTAGTTGTTGCCAGTAATTTATGAGAGGAAAAAACAAATAAACAAAACTTTCATGCATAATATTATTCAAATTTAAAAATATATATATTTATCGTCATTCTCAAAATAATTAAACTTAATGATTTGATTAATAAGCGAGGTCCACGAAATAAAGTTTTGCAAGCGTTTGAAAATCTACAACTATAGTCTATATCTCGCTTAAATTATTTATTTTTCTATAATCAATTAATGTATTTATTGAATTATTCAATTTTATTTTAAAAAATAAAAAAAGTAAAAATAATATTTTTTTTTTAAAGACAGCAACAACAACAACAACAACAAAAAATAATTAAAAAAAAAAAACCAAAAAAAAACAACATTGATTCCATCTAAATATGTGTAGTCTGTAATTAAGACAAAAAGTGACCATCCTATCAGACATCGTAATAAAAAAAATATTTTAATACCATTATTTTATGGTAAATAAAACATCATTCCTACTTAAGAAATGAGTTAAACTTCTCTGACAAAGCTAAAACACCAATAGAATGTCTAAATAGCCATTCATTCATTTTTTACTATATATCCTCATGTTGTCAAAGGGGTATATTCTGGCCTGGAGGGGTATATTCTGGCCTAGGCTAGATTATACCCGGGTATATTCTGGCCTAGGCCAGATTATACCCGGGTATATTCTGGTCAGGGGTTTAATCTGGCCTGTTACACCGGCACCGCTCAACAGCGTTGCTAGTTAATTGAGGGGGACGAAACGGTCGCTTCGGAGTAACCCGACCCTCAACGGGTACTTTGGTTTTCATCATCGGCATTGCATCTAAATGCTCCGCCTAAGATCCGTACAGCGACTGTAATCATATTTATGACTAACACCTAACAACGGCCTTCGGCTGTCCAACCCAGGGGTTTGTCGGTTTCAGGTCGTGGTCTGCTCCACGACCCTACTCGTCTGTCGAACCACGTAGAGGTCACCCCTTCTCGACAGGACACTACTACTAAAGTGATCAAATACACACTGAGATCTTTTAGATCTATGAGTTAAAAGTAGCTAGCCATAACATTTTCAGGCTCGGAAATAAACTAAGAAGCAGGTGACTCTCGGTAAAATATAGGAAACTGCTTCTACTTCTACTATAAAACGTCTATTGCAGAAGTTAGCAACCTTTTGAGACGGAAGAGTAAAAAATTACAATTTCAGAAATTTGCCAGTTTTTTTTTAAAGAGCCGCTAACGTGAGTTTTGAAAACAAAATGATATAGTTATTGATATTTACACATGAAACTGGAGAGCCGCAACTTGACATCAATAGAGCCGCAACTTGACATCGATAGAGCCGCAACTTGACATTGATAGAGCCGCAACTTGACATTGATAGAGCCGCAACTTGATATCGATAGAGCCGCAACTTGACATCGATAGAGCCGCAGGCTTCCGATTCCTGGTCTAGTGTCATAATTTGAGCTCTTGAAATGAGAAACTGATATTAAGATAAAGGGTCGTCCCTAAATGACGTCACACGCCAAGGAGGGAGGTGGTCAGGAATTTGTGACGAGGGAGGTTGGTTAAGAAATGTGACGTCACATAAAAAAAAACGGGGAACTTGACATAAAATTTCCACTTAAATATTTGATTACTTGCAATTTTAAGGACATTTTCAATGGCTTCACACGTGTTACGATATTAGAGTACAGACTTAAACTATATTTAAATGACAAAAATAAATAAATTTGCAACATGCTAATTTTCAATTACAAAGTAAGGTTCTTAGTGGGGGGGGGGGGTCAAAACCTTGGGACGTCATATTGGAAAGGGGGCTCTATGTTTTTGTGACGAAGTGTAACCAGGAGGATGGGATAAGGGGGGGGGGTAAAGTTGACCAAAATCGCGTGAGGTCATTTATGGATGGTCCCTAACCAAAATAACCCGATGAATAAAAAAAAATGAATATAATGTAAACAAAAAAAAAGTTATTTTTAAAGTTCCATGACGAAACGAAAAGGAGACAAAATGACAAGGTTTCACAGAAACAACTTAGAAAACTGTATAATCCTTTAATGAAGTCCCCGTGACTATGTCATTTTGAACATAATAGACTCATAGACTAAGGGTTCAGAGCTCAGTGGCCAAAACTGTATTTAAAAAATCTTCAGGTTGTCTTTTTTTTTTTTTTCCATTGTCCAAATTTGGACTAATTTTGTCACCTTGTCGTTTTGTCACTCTTCGTTTTGTTATTTGTCGTTTTTTCACGTTGTCATTTTGTCTCTTGACGTTTTGTCTGGTTACCCATTTTTAAAATTAATTATAACAATGAGTGTAAAACACTAAACTAATACTAACAGGATTTGTAGAAATTTTTGACTTATCTACGGGACGAAGATACAGTAACTAATACAATAACAATTTTGTCCCTAAAAATATCTAAAACAAATGCGATTGATGGGGAACTTATGCAAGAGCTGAAAAGGTGGTGAACATTGGATTAGCTCACGAAAGATAAAAAATTGAGAATATGGTCCCATACTTAATTAATTGTTGCGATACATGCAATAGCCCCTAATTATGGAAACATTCTAAGATTCTAGCACACGACCTCTAATGGCTTTGATGTAGAAGGCAGTAGCCGGGTTTATGAGCTGGATTTGTTATAATAAAGGGATTTTATGGTCAAAGTCAGAGCGTACCAAGGACCAAGTTGTTAATTTCAAATAAGGTATTATCCTGATTTGTCATTAAGATCTAATGAAAAGAAAAACGCCAGCAATAACAGGCTAAAACATACGTTTAGAAGTTAAATTAAAGCATGAGACACTTATAATTACAAAGATGTAGGTCTATTAATATTAAATTAAACCCACTAACAAATCATTTAAAAAGTATGCATTAATTTATCGCTTAGCCTACGAAACCACGCCTTTGCATGTCTGACTCGGTAAATTATTTATGCATTATGTTTTAATTTCCCAGTTATCAAGGTGATTGTTATATAATCTTTATAATTTTTATGAAGTTAATTTCTGATCTACTTCTACATATCATCTTTGAGGGGGGAAATATTTTTATTCAAAATTTTGTTATTCTCCTAAGATTTAAAAAAAAAACAACAACAGTTAATTGAAATTGTTATAATTTTAAAAAAAAAAATTACTTTAAATAATATAAATTACATAATCTCAAGATACTATACTACTACAATAGAATTTTAATAATATTATTGATTTATCAGACAAAAATGCAGTTACTATAGTATAGTATAATAAAATATAAATTTTAGGTTTAGTCTACAATGACAAAGACTATTACTCGTTAAATTTGAACAAATATTGATTGTTTTAAATAACAAATAGTATGATGTAAATTTGGCTAACACATAGAATGTAAGTCTAAAAAACAAACAGAAGCGGACAAAGAATCCGAACAAAGCGCTAGATCAAATCGATAACCCATTACATTAACATTTTGCAGGAGACATGTATTAGTGGGTGAACAATTCTAATCAACACCGATAATAAGGGGCGGAGCTTTCGGTGCGTTACACAGTTACAAGCATAAAGGCGTTATATCATAATTATTTTCTGTTAATTTTTAAAGATGGGTGAATAATTTTGAGAAAGTTTTTACCAAGTAATTATATAAGTAATATTTTTGTTAAATAACTCGTTAAATGGGACGAAAAGGAGAAAATCCTAGTTACACTGTGCATTATGGGTAGTGTGTAAGGCGTTGTCACGTGACAAGGTTTCTTTGTGTGCTGGCTGGCGTGTGAGTCAGGAAGTGTAGGCTCTGTTCATTCAGCTGTTTGGACCTAAGGAAACGGTCGAAAGTGTCTGATTTAAGCTCAGATTGGTCCACGGAGTAGTCACCCGAGTGCCCAATATTTTATATGTTGAAAGTAACGCATATTATATTAAGTATTTAAATAAAATATATGCGGGCACACCAAGCTCGACTGTGTTAGGGCAAATGGCCATGGCGGTGGTGGGGCAGAGAGTTGAGAGAGCGAGTTCAAGGCATGTTATGGCTTTTCATAACTCTTCCTCAAGCCCCAGTGTCACCAACAATCAACATGTTGGACTTCTGGCGATTCCTGTATCAGGATCCATAATCAGTCCTGTTACTTATGCATCAGAAACCCCAGACAGACCGATAGGATATGGTGCATTTGGCGTTGTTTGGTAAGCTATGACTTTAATGTACACTAACACTGTTGCTCTTGACACACTTTGCCCCTGCATCTCATTTTGCCGTTAGCCCAGCTGATCTCTCTTTGTTCTCTTACAAGTCGGAACAAGAATAAATTCTGTACTCCTACTATTTTCGATATTATGTTATTGTTAACATATCATTCCTTCTTTAGGTCTTCACTTCCCATGATTATTAATATTATTGTGACTCTTTTACTTTTAGACTTTTAGCCATGGGCCATATTCATATATTTTTTTATAATGATTATGATAAGTTATAATATATAAATATAAGTAGAAGCTTTCCTTAGCCTTAATAATTTAGTTATGAATGGCATATTTAGGACGTAGGGCTAATAGTGATAGTCAAATACTAACGTGTAGTCATTGCTATAATTTTAATGTTGCTTTTTAAAAAAATTAGTAATAATTAATTAAATAAATTCAAATCATGTCTTAAACTTTAAGAATTAAATTAAATATAAACCTAATCTTTATAATTTATAGCCTAGTCTTTATGTGGTGCTGTATTAATTGCCCTTTACTTTTGTGAAGGCTGTGTTAAAAGTTTAAGGGATTTATCTAAGTCATTGTCATTGAGTCATTATTATTATTTTGTAAGTCTTATATTATAACTTATAATAGTGAGTCTTAGACAAAATTGTCAATGATAATATAGTCCAGGCCTACAATTATAAGGTCAAGGACTCAAGAGAGATGAACAAAATGTGGTTGAGACTGCAATTAGGCTTATATTATAGATTAATAATTAGTAGATATGTCAACGTGTATGAGTGAGCCTGACAGAACGTAACAAAACAACAAATGTTTCAGCAAACAGCCTTCCTCTACTTACAAATAGTACACAAATGAAACGAAGAATAAGAATAAAAAATCAAAACTTAGCTACAGTGAAATTCAAAAAAGTAAATAAGAGCCAATTTAGTCTTTCTATTTCACAGCAGTAGCAGCTAAGTTTTAATTTTGATTTGTGTACCATTTGTTCATTGAGGTAGGCTCTTTTTATTTTCTCAGCTAAGTTTAGCCATATAGCAAGTACACATTCTTTTAAAACTGTTTTATATTATACTCTTTTTAATAATTTCACCAATGACCTCTAACAGTTGTTTTGGGTTATAATAGCCTATACTTAAGTCTAAAAGTCAAGATGTCTTTTCTTATTTTTCCATGTAAAATACTCTTTATTTCTAATCGACATTTTAACTTTTAACAGACCTGATAGTAGTGAGAAAATGGCAAATGGGGTTGACCATTGAATATATGGCTAATGTTTTTATCTGATGTAGGCCCTGGGAGTGATTTGTTTTAAAGCTAAGTTAATAATAAACATTCAAACTTCTCAGCAATGTTCACACTAAGTTTGTTGGTATTCACAATAGAATGGTATAAATAACAGATACAAGACCAGCTATTGTTCAAATCTTTGACTCTCTTGATTTTCTCCGATGCAAAATTTTGAATTGTGATTAGTAATTAAACAAACATGTGCTTAATGTTTAGATGAAATTGAATGATCAAAGTTAAAAAGTAACTAGTAGCGACAATAGTATATATTTAACTAGACTTTGCTCTTACATTTTATCATTAAATTTAAAAATGTCAAATGAAATAGTGTTCTTTGTTTAAATTTTACAGTCGTAATATTCTTGAACACAATATAATTTTATAAGTGTTTGTTGTTAATGCATGTATTTGAGAAGTTGATTAAATTAATAATTAATGTGTTCTTTAGAAGGCCATCTGCAGTGGGGGTATATTGTTAAATATTCACATATACTAGACTCAACATACTGTGCCATGGGCTATCCATATATGTACCAAGTGTTCAGTTAATGAATAAATTTGTGCTAATAGTGTTTCTAGATTTAGGTTATCTCAGGAAATACATTTTTCTTGCTGTCTGCCCTAATTAATTATCTTGACCTAATTTTTTGGCATAGACACAAAAATGGCTTTTTTAAAAAATCTTAATTTTGCTTAACTTTGTTATGTTCAAGTAACTCATGGTACATCTACTCTCGATGCCTTGTTATGTCAGATTTCATATTTCTTGAAACAGCTTATTAGAAATTATATAATGTTGAATTTACTGATGTACAGTTATTGGTGTATTGGTCTGATGTACAGTTATTGGTGTACTGGTCTGTTCTCTGATGTACAGTTATTGGTGTACTGGTCTGATGTACAGTTATTGGTGTACTGGTCTGTTCTCTGATGTACAGTTATTGGTGTATTGGTCTGATGTACAGTTATTGGTGTACTGGTCTGATGTACAGTTATTGGTGTACTGGTCTGTTCTCTGATGTACAGTTATTGGTGTACTGGTCTGTTCTCTGTTGTACAGTTATTGGTGTACTGGTCTGATGTACAGTTATTGGTGTACTGGTCTGATGTACAGTTATTGGTGTACTGGTCTGTTGTACAGTTATTGGTGTACTGGTCTGTTGTACAGTTATTGGTGTACTGGTCTGATGTACAGTTATTGGTGTACTGGTCTGTTCTCTGTTGTACAGTTATTGGTGTACTGGTCTGTTCTCTGATGTACAGTTATTGGTGTATTGGTCTGATGTACAGTTACGTTACATCCAGGCGTGCACTGGTCTGTTGTCATCTTCTGTTCATTGTTCCACCATCTCAACAAAGACAAAGAGGGCTGCACGTCTTCGGGTCCGCGAAATTTTCGCTGCGCTACGTCAGAGAGGCCAATGCCCTCTTCTGGGGGCAGCAACAGCAACTGTCATTATCGCCTTCCCCATTACCCGCCCCCCCCTTCCTCGCCCTGGGTCATACCCCTCCCCCGTCATACCCCTCTCTATTCCAACTACTGCCTGGACACGTTTGAGAAGCGGGTCAGAGAGTTTCTTTAACAAATACCTCTTCCCCCATTCCCACTTTTCCCCCCTTTTCTGTACTGTTTGTGTGGGGAGGGGGTGTATCATATTTCACACAGAAGAATGACCAACCCCAGTACCAGTGGTCTCCCCTATCTGTGTACAGATTTAGGTGCCTTGGGACCCATCACCAATCTTCTCAAAGGATCGTGGGTCCATGTTGAAAGTAAAATAACTCGTGTGAACAGTGGTACATTAAAAAAAATAATTAATTAATACATTTTGAAGAAAAAATTGCTGCGAGGCGTCAGTTAGATATCTGTGCGGCCGCGCAGCAGGGACCATCCCCATTACCACGGTTAATCAAGCTATTCTTTACATTAGTTTACATGATCTGCTTTTTAGCCTTAGCTAGAGCGTTTGTTGACAAGATGACACCGAACTTTCATATGAGTAACATATTGGCCCTTCACACCACGTCTCGTTATTGCCACTCCACCCCACGCCCAGTTATTGCCTCTTCACCCCACGTCCAGTTATTGCCCCTCCACACCACGTCCAGTTATTGCCCCCCACACCACGTCCAGTTATTGCCCCTCCACACCACATCCAGTTATTGCCCCCACACCACGTCCAGTTATTGCCCCTCCACACCACGTCCAGTTATTGCCCCTCCACCCACGCCCAGTTATTGCCCCTCCATACCACATCAAGAAACACCCCCCCACCCCACGATACACTCTCCCGTGGTATTTGTGAACTGTTCTGACCAAGCCGTGAACTGTGCCCTAGTCAAACTGAGGTCATTAGCTTCCAGCACCTCCCTCCCCCCACACCCCCACTCCCAACCCTGGCAGCGTCTTGAGATGGCGGGTTCAACCTGTGGCTATGTCCTGTAAAAAATCTTTTGTGGGGGGAAATTCCATTTTCTCTTTGAATAGTAGCTTTGAGTGGACCTCTGCACTGTGGCCACCTATTGTTTTGGTTCCGGGTGAGTGCGGGGAAGTAGGCGAAGCGTATCTTGTACCATAACTCAAAACTTTGTTGACAAGTCTGACATGTCAGTGCCATTTGGCACTTGGTGTTACTGAGCGGCGGTATTGTTGGACTGAAACTCTACCCTACAAAATCTTTTAGATTATAACAAGACTTATCATCAGAGTCAAGCGCTTGATTATTTTAGTCATGAATGAAAATCATATTTGTTTTATTATCTGAACAGAAAAAATGTGTGTTAGCCTCTAACAGATGGTGTACGCATCAAACTAATTCACAGACTGTTGATGAAGTGACTTGTGTGGGGTGGGTAATACGTTACATCCAGGCGTGGAAGGACTTTAACCATCTGACCATCTTGTCGTCCATCCTTGAATGGTACATCTCAGTGGCGTCACTAGGGTGTGTGCGGTGGGGCGGGCCGCCCCGGGTGACACCATCAGGGGGGTGACACCAAAATGTACAATTCTATATGTTCCCGTTATTTTGCACTCGAAAACTCGGTGGAGTTGTATGGCTTTAGTCGTGATGGGATGACACCATGAGCTACCGCCCCGGGTGACACCAACCCTAATGACGCCTCTGGTTCATCGTTCATCTCACATGACAATTATGATTGTCAGTGTCTTCACTGAATGATTTTATCAACGGCAATTCCCGAAAATCACAGTGAAGCTGACCTTTCTCATCATTGATGCTGATCTCATTTAATATCGCCCACCCCCCCATCCCCACATATGATCGGTACACACGCAATTACGGGGTAAATTTGTCTTATTTGTGGCTGTACCGTCGTCTCTTAGTGCGCATGTCCATGTTTGAGTTGTTAATCCCAAGAGATGAGATCATTTCCTGTCAGGTATCAATGCTAATCTTGTCTTATTGCCGCCCCCGCCAAGTTACTGATACATCGTTAATTACTGTTGGTCTTTGCTCTATTTTGACCTGTGTTTGTTGGTGTGTTTGTTGTGTGTTTGTTCAAACCCGAGTGTTGCACCGGTGTCATGTCACATTGTTCAGTCTACAACTGAAGGTCAGTACTGTACTGTGGACAACGCTCAGCTCGTCACGCCACAGGTCCATGCTCATGGCACAATGTTCAGCTTATAGTCTTCACGCTAGATGACCCATGTTATGTAGAGTGGACAATGGTGAGTTCGTACGTAGTCTTCACACCACAGGTCCATGCTATGTAGAGTGGACAATGGTCAGCTCATAGTCTTCACGCCAGAGGTCCGTGCTATGTAGAGTGGAAAATGGTCATCTCATAGTCTTCGCGCCACAGGTCCATGTTATGTAGAGTGGACAGTGGTCAGCTCATAGTCTTCACGCTAGATGACATGTTATGTAGAGTGGACAATGGTCATCTCATAGTCTTCACGCTAGATGGCCCATGTTATGTAGAGTGGACAATGGTCAGCTCGTAGTCTTCACGCTAGATGGCCCATGTTATGTAGAGTGGACAATGTTCATCTCATAGTCTTCACGCTAGATGGCCCATGTTATGTAGAGTGGACAATGGTCATCTCGTAGTCTTCACGCTAGATGGCCCATGCTGTTAGCGTGGACAATATTCAGCTCGTTCTCTTCACTTCAGACGGTCCATTTTATGAACGTCCCTGGAGTCGTTCTTATCATTGTAACATAACATGTAATTTTCACGACTAACTTCAGGAACCAGAATTTTTAGAAGTCTTTAATGTGGCGGGAGGTGGGGGGGGGACTTCCAGAAATGTGTCAAGTCACTGTGGCAGACGGGTTCTAAAAGAGCAGACGTCGGACCTGGATGTAGGCCACTGGGTGACCCCGCCCCCTCCCCACCTTACCAGTCTATCAATAAGTTATGTGCCGGGTGCAAGTCTTTAGTCACGTGGTCCTTAGTACGAGTGACTGCACTTATTTAGGGGTGACGAGACGAGATATGTCCAAATTGTTGGGTGGGGGGGGGCGGGTTAAACTGCTATCTGTGCCAGGTTTGAACACAAGCCTCGTGCCATAAGTTCGCCATTATCTTGAGTGAGGGGGAGCGTGGAGGAGGAGGGCACTGATTTGGGAGTGGACGCTGTTGAATGAGTCTCTTGGGATGAGTTGTATGTGTGTGGGTCATGTGAGTTGTGTGGGTCATGTGAGTTGTATGTGTGTGGGTCATGTGAGTTGTGTGGGTCATGTGAGTTGTGTGGGTCATGTGAGTTGCATGTGTGTGGGTCATGTGAGTTGTGTGGGTCATGTGAGTTGTATGTGTGTGGGTCATGTGAGTTGTATGTGTGTGGGTCATGTGAGTTGTGTGGGTCATGTGAGTTGTATGTGTGTGGGTCATGTGAGTTGTGTGGGTCATGTGAGTTGTATGTGTGTGGGTGATGTGAGTTGAGGTGTGGAAAGATAACATTCCAGAGATTATTTAACAAAAATTGCGGAAGGCAAGGCATACCTGACTTTTGTGTTTGGCGGTTGGATCTCTTGAGCTCTTACTTTCTCTTCAGTGCACTTGCGGTGTAAGGGAGGTATACGAGGCACAAGGGAGTTATGATGAAAGAATGATGCCCGCTTGACCCCACGGCCTCAAGCTGACCGATGTCCCTCAATACCCAAGGTTGTCTTGACCCCCCCCCCCAAGATTGTCTTCACCCCCCCCTCATGGCAGTCAGGTGGTGTCTGGTCACCCTTGGGCCTAAGATTACCATGTCGCAATAGTGTAACTAAAGCTGAGGGAGCATTCCTCCATCAACTGTCCAGTAATGTCTTTGACCTCGGACACTCTCCAGAAATTGACCTGTGATGATTTTACCATCCTCTGAATTTTAGAAGCTGTGGCTGATGTCATTCTTAGAAGCTGTGGCTGAATAACATGCCATTGTCAGAATCTATGGCTGATGTCATTGTCAGAAGCTGTGGCTGATGTCATTCTCAGAAGCTGTGGCTGATGTCATTCTCAGAAGCTGTGGCGGATGTCATTCTCAGAAGCTGTGGCTGATGTCATTCTCAGAAGCTGTGGCTGATGTCATTCTCAGAAGCTGTGGCTGATGTCACCCCCACCGAGTTGTGCACACTCACCCGTCCTTAGATCCCAAATGAGCCGCCAGTGCACTGTACCCCTGCTCCTGTGGCCCACTTTCACCCTCAGTCATTTAGAGCAGACGAGCAGGCATCCCGCGTGTTGTGTCAACATGGCGGTGCCCGGTGTCAAGGGGTACGGGGCGGTTTGAGCTGTTTGAAAAACAATTTCCTTTTAGAGAGTAGATTGAACAATGGGCTGTGGACGGATTACGGCAGGTAGATGGGCTGAAAGCCTGGCTCGCACCTGTAGTGGCCACTGTGCAAGAAGATCAGGGGGGGGGTGGGGAAGAGAATGTTGCCTTTTTGGGATCAGCCACATTTGGGTTGGTCTCCCTATTGACAGGGGTTGGTCTCACTATTGACTGGGGTTGGTCTCACTATTGACTGGGGTTGGTCTCACTCTTTGCAGGGGTTGGTCTCACTATCGACAGGGGTTGGTCTCACTATTGGCACATAGGTTTGCGGTCACATGAATCTTGCTCACCAATATGATGACAAAAGTGTAGAGACGTCCCATTTAATGGGTCATGTGACTATAGAAAGTATGATTCTGATTGTTGGAGCTCTAATACGATTTAATTAGGTAAAAGCAAGAAAACTTTTTTTTGTTTTGTTTTGTTGACTGTCCGTTAATTTTTGACAACTAAATAATCGCCTGTGTAGCTTACTAACCAGTGAATGACCGCAATGATTGTTTAATTTCATACACAGTTTGAATGTCCCATCATGCCCTTGTCAAAATAAAATGATTGAAGCAGTTGATCTGAACCTGACGACCTTTAACTTAAACTTCACGACCTTGAGCTTGTCCATCACCCGGACTCTTTGGGTCACGCCAGCCAGCGGTCAGTCGACCCATCACTGAGCTGTCACAGACCTTTGTCCCCTGGCATTCTTGACCACAGTTGTATATGAGCAAATCTTGTCACGGCTTTGACACCCCAACCCCTCCCACTTTTCATTTCCCCCCTCTACTGATGTCTCGGAGTTTTGATCAATAAACGCCAAGGAAAACATTGTGTTTGGCATGACACCAAAACATTGTGTTTGGCATGACACCAAAACATTGTGTTTGGCATGACACCAAAACATTGAGTTTGTCGTGACACCAAAACATTGAGTTTGTCGTGACACCAAAACATTGAGTTTGTCGTGACACCAAAACATTGTGTTTGTCGTGACACCAAAACATTGAGTTTGTCGTGACACCAAAACATTGAGTTTGTCGTGACACCAAAACATTGTGTTTGATATGACACCAAAACATTGTGTTTGTCATGACACCAAAACATTGTGTTTGTCGTGACACCAAAACATTGTGTTTGTTTTTTTTCATGTCATTTCCTTTCTTTGACGTCATTTCCTTCACAAGCGAATCACTTAACTCCTCCCACGGCTTTGCTCCTCCCACGGTTGAGATCCTCCCACTGTTTAAACTCTTCCCACCTTTGAATTGCTCACACACTAGTTTTGTTGTTGCGAGCCGTTGCTGGCAATCTGCTTTGTAGGTCAAGTCCAGCCTGATGTGGGTCACACACGCGCAGAGCAAATTTCGTTCCTGGTTGTGAGGGCTGGTAGGTGAGGCCAGGCCATGTCATATACTGACAGCTGTTTCGTCACTGCTAAGTCACGTGGGAAGTCTCAACATTTACATACCAATCATGTGTCCGACATACAGACTTTACTGTCTGACCTACAGACAGGCAGATTTTCCCTTTATGACATGCAGATTTTTCCTGTTCGGTAGACATGCTTTACCTGGTCCGGTAGACAGACTTTACCTGGTCCGGTAGACAGACTTTACCTGGTCCGGTAGACATGCTTTACCTGGTCCGGTAGACAGACTTTACCTGGTCCGGTAGACAGACTTTACCTGGTCCGGTAGACAGACTTTACCTGGTCCGGTAGACAGACTTTACCTGGTCCGGTGGACAGACTTTACCTGGTCCGGTAGACAGACTTTACCTGGTCCGGTAGACAGACTTTACCTGGTCCGGTAGACAGACTTTACGTATGGCACAGACATACTTTTCCTGTCTGATATGCAGACTTTGAAGACAACCCCTATCTGACAGGAAGACAGCCCCTATCTGACAGGAAGACAGCCCCTATCTGAAAGGCAGACTTTCGTTGTATGATAGGCAGACTTTCGTTGTACGATAGGCAGACTATCTGACGTTTTCCTCTATATATAGCATGTGTGAGTACACACACATACCCGCCTCTATATATAGCATGTGTGAGTACATACACATACCCGCCTCTATATATAGTATGTGTGAGTACATAGACATACCCGCCTCTATATATAGCATATGTGAGTACATACACATACCCGCCTCTATATATAGCATGTGTGAGTACATAACATACCGCCTCTATATATAGTATGTGTGAGTACATACACATACCCGCCTCTATATATAGTATGTGTGAGTACATACACATACCCGCCTCTATATATAGCATCTGTGAGTACATAGACATACCCGCCTCTATATATAGTATGTGTGAGTACATAGACATACCCGCCTCTATATATTGTATGTGTGAGTACATAGACATACCCGCCTCTATATATAGCATGTGTGAGTACATACACATACCCGCCTCTATATATAGCATGTGTGAGTACATAACATACCGCCTCTATATATAGTATGTGTGAGTACATAAACATACCCGCCTCTATATATAGTATGTGTGAGTACATACACATACCCGCCTCTATATATAGTATGTGTCAGTACATACACATACACGCCTCTATATATAGTATGTGTGAGTACATACACATACCCACCTCTATATATAGTATGTGTGAGTACATACACATACCCGCCTCTATATATAGTATGTGTGAGTACATACACGTACCCGCCTCTATATATAGTATGTGTGAGTACATACACGTACCCGCCTCTATATATAGTATGTGTGAGTACATACACATACCCGCCTATATATATAGTATGTGTGAGTACATACACATACCCGCCTCTATATATAGTATGTGTGAGTACATACACATACCCGCCTCTATATATAGTATGTGTGAGTACATACACGTACCCGCCTGACAACGTTTCCCGCTATGTACATCTGCATACCAACTCCCATGAGTCAGTTGTTTGCGGAAGATTGCACGATTACGCCCCCCGCCCCGCTCAGCTCGACCCCTGGGTGTGTCGGAACGTGCGGCTCCTGTTTGTCCTCAGCTTTGACCCCCACCTCAAAGTCCTCCACCAAAAACCCCAATCTGTCTGAGAACACACCGCCAGTCACGCTCATGTAATATTGACCTCCCTCTTGTTAACTCTATTTTTGTGGTGGGGTGTAGATAGTGCATATAAATTTGTATTGGGTGGGGTGGGGGAGATAGGTGTAGAGTCCTGGTCAGATTAATGTGTAATGTGTGCAGCCATTGCAACGGGAGTTAAAATGAATTTTTATTATCAATATTTTAATGTTAATATTTCGTCTTTTGTTTTACGATTGTGTTATGTTCTATAGGTCTTGTCATTATTAACCGGAAGTCTATTAATAGAATCTATTTATAACTTGGTCACCGCCGGGGTTGCTAAGAGGACAACTAGTTAATATTCATTCATTACTATTACCGGGAAGGGTCTTATTTACAGTGACGAAAACTTGTTCAAAACCTTAATTTTATAGAGTTTTAATAAAAAAATATAAGGATCTGTTATGGGATTTATTTCATTGTGCGAAATAGTACGTCCTTGCGAGTGTGAATTCTGTAAATGAATCAGCAACTCTAGTCTAGTCCCAGTAGCTCGTTCGTCCGTCAATTTTATTCATTCACACTTGTGCTCATACTAACGATGTGCTTATGAACTTATAATGAAAGCCATAATGATAGAATTAGTTTATTACTAAAAATAAATAAATTCTAAGGCGTATATATTTAAGGAATAAGGAACTATTTCAATTAAATATAAGTTTGCTAGGGTTAGTACTAGTTTTTACGGTTACCACAATCGGACGACCGCTTGCTCTCGTCTTTAAAAATGTTTAGTCTTATTTATTTAAGGAAAAGTCTTCGGCACCATAATAATTTAGACATACTTTTGCACTTAGAAGATTGTTTTTGTGAGAGTGGTGTATCAAAACATTGTGTTTTTAGTTTTTACGGATAATTCAGAAAAATTTTGACCCCAAACTAAAAATAGCCACATGACTGAATGGGTTATGACGTTTTCCGGTCTTGGAAATGACCAGCCCTATAAAAGACAATTTTGTGGGATTTTCTATAGATCACAACTTTGGTCAGTGTTCTATAGACGATTGATCACAACTTTGGTCAGTGTTCTAAAGACTATATATCACATTCTTTTGAAAAATTCACATAGCGCAACCTTGTGGGATGTTTAATGGACCACAATCTTCTATAATTGTATGGGTACTAGTGAAAGGAAGCTGAGGTAGACCCCACCCCCTTCAACCCACAACCACAGTTTAACTAGTGCCTGTTTCTATTTCTTTCTCCCTCATCCTCATTTCTCTCAACCACGGGGTTACAATGATCTTTGATGACGACATGTCTAATGTCCACCGGGACCACCGGCGTCTTCAGTTCAAAGATGGCAACATTGAAATAGGTCACACTTTGTATCCCAACGGTTACCTGCGATGTCTTGTTTCTAACTAGGTCAGACCTTGTATTTCAATGGTTTGCTGTGATTACTTGGCTCTTTTATATTTCCCATCTGACGCAACATTCGTCTAAAACTGATTTCCCTCTTGTTTAACACCAGTTCTCCCCCACCTTCATTTTCCCCCGTGCTCATTACTCTCTAGTGTCAAGTCTTCCTCGAAACGCCCTAACTACCATCACTTTAACCACCATCACTTTAACCACCATCACTTTAACTACCATGACTTTAACTACCATCACTTTAACCACCATCACTTTAACTACCATGACTTTAACTACCATGACTTTAACTACCATGACTTTAACTACCATCACTTTAACCACCATGACTTTAACCACCATCACTTTAACCACCATCACTTTAACCACCATCACTTTAAACACCATCACTTTAACTACCATGACTTTAACTACCATCACTTTAACCACCATCACTTTAAC
>MUZC01001694.1:711822-729884 GCA_002072015.1 Radix auricularia
ATATAGAAATGGGTTCACAGCTAAGAGAGGGGGGGGCACGCATTGGGGCAGTCACGTATTTATTATATGAGAAAGAAGGAATAAGTTAAAAATTTTGATTAGCTGCCATTAGTGGTGGGAGTAAGTAGTAGTGGAGGGAGTGATTCACCTTGTCAGTGGAGGGAGTGATCCACCTTGTCAGTGGAGGGAGTGATCCACCTTGTCAGTAAGCCTACACAAGGTTCCTCTGTTTTAATCTCTTACTGCATATTTAACTAAATTTTTTATCTGTTGGTCCCATCCTTGAGATCTAATTTTTTTAATTTGCTCTGGTGTTGTGCACCCCCCCCCCCCAATCTTTTCAATGTGAAACTATTAACATACTCTTCCATGTCTTTTCACATATAAGTCCATGTCTTTTCACATACTCTTCCATGTCTTTTCACATACTCTTCCATGTCATTTTCACATACTCTTCCATGTCATTTTCACATACTCTTCCATGTCATTTTCACATACTCTTCCATGCCATTTTCATATACTCTTCCATGCCATTTTCACATACTCGTCCATGCCACTTTCACATACTCTTCCATGTCATTTTCACATACTCTTCCATGCCATTTTCATATACTCTTCCATGCCATTTTCACATATGCCTCCATGCCTGTTTCACACCCATCAAAATTTTATTTCATACTCATCATTTTTGTGTGCACTATCCACTGTTCCAGCCATATATTGGTGACCTTTCAACTGACCAATCAACTGACCAATCAACTGACCATTCAACTGACCAAACTTCTTAGAAATAATTTTTCCCTATGTTTTGATGTGCTTATCTTAGATGTGTTGTTAACCATAGACTGATGTTGGTGGATGTGAGACGTGTTGTTGGATGTGAGATGTGTTGTTGGATGTGAGATGTGTTGTTGGATGTGAGATGTGTTGTTGGATGTGAGATGTGTTGTTGGATTTGAGACATGTTGGTGGATGTGAGATGTGTTGTTGGATGTGAGACGTGTTTTTGGATGTCAGAATGCTTTAGCCATGGTTTTTGCCTCCCTTTTTCTTTGCGTGGTTCTCTAACTAAACCTACCTGGGCCTCTAACAAATTACTTGTTCAAAGAAATAGTCAAATACACTATCATGAAGTTCTGACAGTCATTATTAGACATGTCTATTTTGATACTACAGTCACAAGCACTCAAAGTGACTTCATTGGCTGTGCGGGGGGGGGGAGGGGCTTAATAATATGGGATAACTGTGTTAGATGCAATCCGATGTATGGCCCAAATATATGGGATTAGATACGACCTGTGGCGTAGCATACACTGCAGACTTGCTCTTTGATAGTGCAAAGAAAATTACAGTTTGAAGAAATCAGAACAATGCGAATTAACATTGGGGTGGAGGGGACACACATCGCTGACATTTTGATGGCCTCAAGACATGGGCAGTGCAGCTAGCTACATGCTTCCACCCTGCACCAACCTTAGACTGTGATTGGCCGACCCTAGCGAGTGTAAGCCGACCCTAGGGAGTGTTGCCCGGCCCTAGCAAGTGTTGCCCGACCCTAGCGAGTGTCGGCCATGTTCGCAAAAAAAAAAAGGGGGGGAAAACAATGGGCACAAATAGACATTTAAAAAAATTAAATAATGATGTTTGTGCTGAGTCTCGAAACCAATACGTTCTGCATGTAAGGTGGAGGTGATGACCACTACATTACGAACCCCATGTTAGTCTGTGAAGGAACAATTAAAATTAACGCAAGAAGCATTGTTGGTCGAGAAACATGCCGATCCCCTCTTTTGAACCCACTTTGCTAGATTTGTCGACCCCAGCGAGGGTCATTCTTCATGCTTATTTACACACTACTCGTTCGTGATCTTGTTCTGGTGAATTATATGTATAGATAGGGGATATTTATGAGAATAGACACATATTTATGGAAAAAGATAGAAATGGGTTCACAGCTAAGTATGACAAATGAAATATAGAAATGGGTTCATGGCTAAGCATGACAAATAAAATATAGAAAAGGGGTTCACGGCTAAGAGACAAATAAAATATAGAAATGGGTTCAAAGCTAAGTATGACAAATGAAATATAGAAATGGGTTCACAGCTAAGAGACATATAAAATTATAGAAATGGGTTCACAGCTAAGAGACAAATAAAATATAGAAATGGGTTCACAGCTAAGTAGGACAAATAAAATATAGAAATGGGTTCACAGCTAAGAGACAAATAAAATATAGAAATGGGTTTACAGCTAAGAGACAAATAAAATATAGAAATGGGTTTACAGCTAAGAGACATATAACATATAGAAATGGGTTCACAGCTAAGAGACAAATAAAATATAGAAATGGGTTCACAGCTAAGAGACAAATAAAATATAGAAATGGGTTCACAGCTAAGAGACAAATGAAATATAGAAATGGGTTCACAGCTAAGAGACAAATGAAATATAGAAATGGGTTCACAGCTAAGAGACAAATAAAATATAGAAATGGGTTCACAGCTAAGAGACATATAACATATAGAAATGGGTTCACAGCTAAGCATGACAAATAAAATATAGAAATGGGTTCACGGCTAAGCATGACAAATAAAATATAGAAATGGGTTCACGGCTAAGCATGACAAATAAAATATAGAAATGGGTTCACAGCTAAGAGTCATATAAAATATAGAAATGGGTTCACAGCTAAGAGTCATATAAAATATAGAAATGGGTTCACAGCTAAGAGACAAATAAAATATAGAAATGGGTTCACAGCTAAGAGTCATATAAAATATAGAAATGGGTTCACAGCTAAGAGACATATAACATATAGAAATGGGTTCACAGCTAAGAGACATATAACATATAGAAATGGGTTCACAGCTAAGCATGACAAATGAAATATAGAAATGGGTTCACAGCTAAGAGACAAATGAAATATAGAAATGGGTTCACAGCTAAGAGACATATAACATATAGAAATGGGTTCACAGCTAAGAGACATATAGAAATGGGTTCACAGCTAAGCATGACAAAGCTTTTTATATGCTGATTTTATTTTTATCCCCACCATAATTATAATTACTCCTAATGTTTCTGTCTCTTTATTTGTTAACCCTGACCTTGGCCTGCTTTTGGTGTTTGAAATCTGGTCTGTGTTAAATGTAACAACCTCTTAGCTAACTGACCACATGGGGCCAGTTGTGTTTCTTACCGTCATTGCCCACATTCATCTTCCCACAATGGCCGGGCTTTTTAATGTGTGAGCCAGGAATACGGGGCTTTCAAAGCCGTGCAACAAAAAAATTGTTAAAATGAAACTAAATTTAAGAATAAAATTTGAAAAGAGTCTGAAAGCAGAAAAATTGTGTTTTTTTTTTAAAGACAGAACAGTGAAAGTCCTTACAAAGTTGTGTCTAACAAATGAACCACAATACAGTGTTTAAATGATATAAACTTTCTTAATTACCCTGGTGCCCTGTCCACTTACCTTCAGATACTTGAGGGTTGCATCTGAGGCTTGGGGGGGTGGTATGATGTATCTATTGGGATATTGTTGGTAGCATGTGTCTCTATCTTTTTGGGTGGTGATGGTAGGATGGGGGGATGGTATGATGTATCTATTGGGGTAACAGTCTTCTTTCCTGTCTGTATTGCATTACAGTGTTGTGAAGGGAGGCAAATCTTGGCAGACGCATTCTCAACTGTCCACCGGCAACCTCAGCCAGCGATCCACTTTACCACCTTACGCTGCTGTGTGATTGGTCAACTTGTCTCCATCTATTCATAGTACTTATTTAGACGTATTTTATTCTCTGTTTTCTTTTGACATTCTTTTGTTGGATTTGAGATTTTACTTCATTTAAAACACACGTCCAACACACAACAATGTCCAACACACAACAATGTCCAACACACGGCCAACACACAACAATGTCCAACACACGTCCAACACACAACAATGTCCAACACACAACAATGTCCAACACACAACAATGTCCAACACACGGCCAACACACAACAATGTCCAACACACGGCCAACACACAACAATGTCCAACACATGTCCAACACACAACAATGTCCAACACACAACAATGTCCAACACACGGCCAACACACAACAATGTCCAACACACGGCCAACACACAACAATGTCCAACACACGGCCAACACACAATGTCCAACACATAACAAAGTCCAACACATGTCCAACACACAACAATGTCCAACACACGGCCAACACACAACAATGTCCAACACACTGCCAAAACACAACAATGTCCAACACACAACAATGTCCAACACACGGCCAACACACAACAATGTCCAACACACAACAATGTCCAACACACAACAATTTCCAAAACACAACATCCAACAGTGTCCAACATCCAGCAATGTCCAACATTGTCCAGTTAGGCATGACAAATTTAATAGGATAGCAAGGTGGAAATAAATGGGGGTGGGGGGTGGAAAGGATATCAATATTGTAGCATGTTCAATCTTTGATTATTTTCAGAGATCATTTAAAGCACTAAAAATATCAAATAATTGTTCACATATAATTTTAAAGCACTAAAAATATCAAATAATTGTTCACATATAATTTTAAAGCAGTAAAAATATCAAATAATTGTTCATTTTTAATTTAAAGCACTATAAAATTCAAATTATTGTTCATAGATAATTCATAGCACTAGGAATATCAAATAGTCCATTGATAATTTCAAGCCCTAGAAATATAGCAATTCACACATATTTTTTTCATATGTAAATTTGAAGTGAAACTCGTCCTTGGGTCATTTGATATGCCTTTACCTTGAGGCATTGTGGGTATAAAAAAACATAGATAATAAGAATTTTCTTTTCCAATGTATTTTTAAAGCCATCAGGTGGTAAATTTTTTGCCTTAAATTCATCAAATTTTTAGCTTATGGGGGGCGGGAGAGGGGGGAAATTGAATTGAGATGGTGTAGTATGTCTTACTCTGTAGTTTTATAGAATTGATGTTAATACCATGTCTTACTCAATATTTTTATAGAACTGATGCGTATATGGAAAGTCTGTTGTGTTGTACTGTTGTTTTTTTTGTGTGGTTTTAAGTTGCTATGATGACCTACTTAATGTCCCATTGTTTGTTTCAGTGCCAGAGTCGCATCAGGCGCAGAGCTCCCCCCCTCACCCCACCAGTGGACGTAACGTTAGCAACTCGAGTGTCTGAAGGTTAGGACAGCAGCAGTACAAGATGTGGATAAATGCTCTACGGTCATGTGCTTCCCGTGTGTCATGATGTCAAGTGCATCGACATGTGGCATGGCACCAAGTGCGTCGTCACAGCGAGGCTCACCAGAAATCAAAGGACGTTAGAAACCCTGCAGGTCAAATGATATTTTGTGAGGAAGTTTGTGTCATCAACTGCCCGTCCCATTGTTTACATCATCAACTTCCTGTCACATGACTTAATTCATCTGGTGACCATAATCGGCTGTCAGAAATGATTAAATTTTTTACTCTGCCCATCAAAGTTTCTTTTCTTCAAAATTATTTTAAAAGAAAAAACAAAAAACAAAAATACATGGCAGCAATTTTATGTATACAATCAAATGTACAAAGATGTACACACAAGGATTCTTTGAGAGTTTGTCATCACGCAGGATGCACATCGAGAGGTCATCATGACACACAACACATCGAAAGGTCATCTTGACATGACACACATCAAAAGGTCATCATGACACACGACGCACACCAAAAAATCATCATGACACACGACGCACACCAAATGGTCATGACACACGACGCACACCAAAAGGTCATCATGACACACGACGCACAGCAAGAAGTCATCATGACACACGACGCACAACAAGAAGTCATCATGACACAATGCACATTGAGCCGACGTCTTGGAGTGCCAGCACTCGAGGAGGACATGTTAAGTCGCAGCAAGAACCGTAATACCAAAGGCAGCCAAACATTCTATCAATAAACTTGTCAAGGACCAATCTATGCTTAAATCATCCCTTCATTGTGTGTGCCGCCACCATCAAGTCATCCATCTCCTGGGGTGTGCCGCCACCATCAACTCGGTCCATCATCAATAGCATTCATCAAATCAACCATCTGAATCCATCATCGGTCACAAGATAGCAGTAGATATGACCATATTGGTTTATCAACTGTAGGCTTATTACCATCCTACTTACCTGTAGCACAGGTCTCGTTCATGTTGTGTTGTGCTTTGTTTATAATAAACAACTTATATCAAGTGTGGGTGTGGGTGGGGGGGAGGCACGGCATATTTATATGATGATCTCAGATAACGGTAGGCCATGTTGCTGGATAACACGTATTGTGCACATACATATGGATTACCCTAGCTCTATCCACATTGGTGTGGATTTTAGTTTCATAATATCCAGTACAAATGGAAATTGTTAGTGACTTGTACCATCCCTGGCTCAGGAGTTGAGGGCGGAGTCTGTAACATGATTGACAGGTGTTGATATTTGTGACCAATGGATGAATGAAATGTTTTTAACTGAACTCTGCAAGGGGAGGAGACCAACAATTCCCTTATTTCAATGAATTATGTCCCTTTATTTAGTGTGTTTGTTTTATGTTTGATTTCTTGTTGTGTCCGCTGTAGACTTAATGCCACTTCACATGGTATAAACTGGTTTCTAACCCCGCCTGCCCCCTTTCTGGCCAAGACATTGTTTTACCTTCTTACGTTACGTGACAGGTTTCACCTGGCTTACATAACGTGACATGTTTCACCTGGCTTACGTTAAGTGACATGTTTCACCTGGTCTACGTTAAGTGACACGTTTCACCTGGCTTATGTTAAGTGACATGTTTCACCTGGCTTACGTTGAGTGTTTCACCTGGCTTACGTTAAGTGACATGTTTCACCTGGCTTACGTTAAGTGACATGTTTCACCTGGCTTACGTTGAGTGACATGTTTCACCTGTTTTCACCATGTTTCACCTGTTTTCACCTGGCTTATGTTAAGTGACATTTTTCACCTGGCTTACGTTAAATGACATGTTTCACCTGGCTTACGTTGAGTGACATGTTTCACCTGGCTTACGTTAAGTGACATGTTTCACCTGGCTTACGTTGAGTGACATGTTTCACCTGGCTTACGTTTAGTGACATGTTTCACCTGGCTTACGTTAAGTGACATGTTTCACCTGGCTTACGTAAGGTGACATGTTTCACCTGGCTTACGTTAAGTGACACGTTTCACCTGGCTTACGTTAAGTGACACGTTTCACCTGGCTTACGTTAAGTGACATGTTTCACCTGGCTTACGTTAAGTGACATGTTTCACCTGGCTTACGTTAAGTGACATGTTTCACCTGGCTTACGTAAGGTGATATCTAGTCCCAATAAAGAAGACATAAATCTAACTGTACGTGACTATGTTTTGTTAGCATTGAAATCAATCTGTGTGTACATATAATGTTCTATGCATGACCATATAAAATAGAACTCGTGTTAGCAGCAGCCATTCAAGATGCCCAGCCTGCCTAATGTAGCCCCCAGCAGAACTAAAATTTAAATAAACTGGACATACACATTACCCCCCCCCCTCCCCCGCAGAGATTCTTCAAAGAAAGTTGCAGCATCACCAAAGCCTACAGCACTGATTCAAGGTCACGTCTGCTTCACCTCAAGCAAGTGCCTTCAACCCTGGCATGCCTACCTAAGGCCAGTTTTTAATGAATGTTGGTGCAGTTAATGCTAGTGTGTCCTGCAAGTTTCATTGAATCCCAGTCCTTAGAACTTGGTCTCGAAACAAAGGATTTATTTCATTAATGAACATGCAATACGTTTGAACCAGTCTTTGTCCATTGGTTTCTTCCTTAGGGGGGGATACATGATTTGGTGCATGTGATTAAATATTACATGGCATTTTTTAATGTAAACACTTAAAGTATTCTTATGTACACTATTTGCTGGTTTCAAAAAAAATTTTTTTTTAGTAACGTTGATGTCAATTTTTAAGTGTACATACTGAAAGTTTTATTCCTTTTCCTTACTTTTTTGGGCATTTTTAACTATTTCATTATTTGACCTCGTTGTTTTGTTTATTCTTCTGGCCATTTTTATAATGTGTAAAATGGTGTGTTTTAACCCGTTAATATGATTTTGTCGAAACAATTAGGAAAACGGAATTTTAATTTATTTCATTTTATTTGTCATTGGGTGTCAGGTTAATTGAGAGCTTCACTGAACATTTCGAGAACCACTGAATCCGTTCCTTCTGTTCATGTTTAACTAACTTGACGGTTCAGAAATGACATTTTTATCAAGTCTGCGGGTTTTATTGCATTTTCCTTCTAAACAAAATAATTTAAACTTTTTAAAAATTATGAATATTTGTTTAACTTAGCTTTTAAATTATTTGTTGATATTAATTTCATATTGCCAAATACGAGGCTGGATTATGAGACCTGGGCAAAGTTTGGCCAGGTAGTGACCGAGTCTCTGTGCCCATGTCTGTGTCTCATAGTCGGTGACCCGTCATCAAAACGGCCCCTGACTAAACAGTCCTGGACAAAATGGCTGCCAGGGCTGTTTTGTCAGTGAACCCTCATAGTCCCGTGGGCTGCCAGATTTTTTCAATTAATTTATTAACCTCATCACCTCATTGGTTTGCCAGTTCGTTTTAGCAACCTGATTATTTTATTTTAATTTTTTCACTTTCAACATTTCCCTTCTCCCTGATAATATACTCCCCCCCCCCCATTTTAAAAGATGTCAAATGACTTGTTCTATAGAGTTATCTGTACATTAGTTGTGTATAAATAAGTTGTGTGTATATCAGTTGAATTGAATGAAGCTGGGGAGGTGGGGGGGTAATGAGTTTTTAGGTACAAATATTGACCATGTTTGACCGTCTGGTTGAAATAAATAACCAATACTTACATGTTCAAATTGATAGGATGCTTTCATCAGATAAAAGGGAATGGCTACAAGCGATTTTAACATTTCCTGGGGGCAATTTTAATTTAACAAAAACATTAATGTAACATCATTACTACTCGATGTGTTTGGAGTCACTGTTTTTATTTTCTTGTTATTTTATTAAAGTCACCATGACCTTTAGAGCCCTGGGGATGAGCTTGTTTCCGTTGTGTTTTGATTTCATAGCTGTGATCAGGCCAGAGGTTAGAGGTTATGTGCACGTCAGCCCCATCCATATGTCTCATCCATTGATCCATCACAATATTGATCTTAATTTTGAGCGTCCAATTTGTGCTTGTGTACATCTGTGCCCCTAACATCTAAAATATGTGCCCCTAACATCTAAAATATGTGCTCCTAGCATCTAAAATCCTTGCCCCTAACATAAAAAATCTGTGCCCCTAACATAAAAAATCCGTGCCCCTAACATAAAAAATCCATGCCCCTAACATCTAAAACCTGTGCCCCTAATATAAAAAATCCATGCCCCTAATGCCTAAAATATGTGCCCCTAACATCTAAAATCCGAGCCCCTAACTTCTAAAATCCCTGTCCCTAACTTCCACCTTAAGAATCCTACATACCTCACCACAGTCTTGTAAATATCACAGCACCTAGAGTCACTATACACCTAGCTGTCACATGTTTCGTTGACATCTAGCTGTCACATGTTTGGTTGACATCTAGCTGTCACATGTTTGGTTGACATCTGTCACATGTTTGGTTGACATCTAGTTGTCACATTTGGTTGACATCTAGTTGTCACATGTTTGGTTGACATTAGTTGTCACATGTTTGGTTGACATCTAGCTGTCACACATTTGGTTGACATCTAGCTGTCACATGTTTGGTTGACATCTAGCTGTCACATGTTTGGTTGACATCTAGCTGTCACAAGTTTGGTTGACAACTAGATGTCACATGTTTGGTTGACATCTAGCTGTCACACGTTTGGTTGACAACTAGATGTCACATGATAACATTTATACCCATCTGTCACTGTGTTGTATATAGTACTGGAAGATTTGTTCTCGATGAAATTTTGTTTGATGAAACATTTTTTTGTTATTTTAGTTGAAAATGTGTTTGGTTTGGGCAATGTATATACAACAAACATTTTAAAAAGTTGGGGTGGGGTGGAGGGGGGCGGCTTGTGCAGGTGCGCCAGATACATGGTCAATGACATCTTATATCTATGCAGAATGTCACTGGTAGTTCACTTGTTGTCCCAGGCAGAGAATGTCTCACTGGCAGTTCACTTGTTGTCCCAGGCAGAGAATTTCTCACTGGCAGTTCACTTGTTGTCCCAGGCAGAGACTGTCTCAATATCAGCTCTGAGAGACCTGGAAGTTTATATCTTGTTCCATCACTTTCAGTGTCATAGCCAAAACAAGTATGTCAGTATGGGTGGTCCATGAGGTTCTTATAATTTAAGTGTCAGTGTCATGACAAGCATCACTGCAAGTGTCAGCGTCATGACAAGCATCACTGCAAGTGTCAGCGTCATGACAAGCATCACTGCAAGTGTCAGTGTCATGACAAGCGTCACTGCAAGTGTCAGAGACATGACAAGCATCATTGCAAGTGTCAGTGTCATGACGAGCATCACTGCAAGTGTCAGTGTCATGACAAGCATCACTGCAAGTGTCAGTGACATGACAAGCATCACTGCAAGTGTCAGTGTCATGACAAGCATCACTGCAAGTGTCAGTGTCATGACAAGCATCACTGCAAGTGTCAGAGACATGACAAGCATCACTGCAAGTGTCAGTGACATGACAAGCATCACTGCAGCGCAAGTGTCGGTGACATGATAAGCATCACTGCAAGTGTCAGTGACATGACAAGCATCACTGCAAGTGTTAGTGACATGACAAGCATCACTGCAAGTGTCAGTGACATACAAGCATCACTGCAAGTGTTAGTGACATGACAAGCATCACTGCAAGTGTCAGTGACATGACAAGCATCACTGCAAGTGTCAGTGACATGACAAGCATCACTGCAGCGCAAGTGTCAGTGACATGACAAGCGTCACTGCAAGTGTCAGTGACATGACAAGCATCACTGCAGCGCAAGTGTCAGTGACATTGGTCTGGTATATCTGTCGAGATATGTTTGTGAGCTTTCATCCTTTGGGTCTGTGTGAATAATTTCAAAATGGTGCTTTTTTTTGTGTGTCGTTTTTCACCTCGATAGTTTTAAATGTACAGTCAGTGAGGTCTTCCCCACTGTGTTGATGTCTTCATGTCTTTTTTATCATTCATTATGGGAATTAATTCCCTAGGTCTAGACGTTTGTCCAGTCATTTCCCTGAGTCATTATTTGATATTTTGAGCGCCCCTCGGTACCAGGCAGGCAGACCTCTGACCAATCGGAGGCAGTATGGTGTGACCTCTGACCTATCGAGGCAGTATGGTGTGACCTCTGACCTATTGAGGCAGTACGGTGTGACCTCTGACCTATCGAGGCAGTACGGTGTGACCTCTGACCTATCGAGGCAGTACGGTGTGACCTCTGAGGTAAACATTCTGCACCCATTGGCTGATCCATTAAACCATCCACTAAATATCCATTGTTGGAGCCATCCTGATGTGAACTGTTAAAGGCTACCATCCAATCATCAACAATTTTGAATCTTGTAATTCTACCATCCACCCATTTTCTAATTTAAGTCTTTTTTTTTTTGTTGTTGCTATCCTATGACGGGAGATCTCCTAGTATTTATCACCATCTAATCATGCTGTAGTCCAATGACGGGAGATCTTCTAGTATTTATCACCATCTAATCATGCTGTAGATGTTAACGGCAGGGATATTATCTATTACTTTTGATATTTTATAAATAAATTAATTAAATCCAGCTTAAACTCCACGACCAGAGAGCCATTTGTTGACATGATGTCATTAATAATTGTGTTGACATTTGTCATTTATAATTTTCTTGACATATGTCATTAATATTTATGTAGGGTTCATCCATGACAAGTGGGAAAACTTTGGCCAAACTGACATTGGCATTGACTCATTGACAGTGACAGCATTTGTCCCACTCATTGACAGCGACAGCATAGGTCCAACTCATTGACAGTTACAACATAGGTCCGACTCATTGACAGAGACAACATAGGTCCGACTCATTGACAGAAATGATTTAATCCAAGAAATGGACAGTGACCATAAATATTTCAACTTTGAAGAGTGGAAGCATGTTTGTTAGTCACAGGTAGCCAAATGAGGCACAGAAAATGTGGCTTAAATTTAAATATACAATTATACAAATTTCTGTAAAAAAATTTAATTTACCATAGGAAATATTGAGAAGAGGAAATATTTGTTGTTTCTTTTTGAACTGTGTCCAAATCTACCTTAGATTTAAAGATTTAGACCAAATTTTTTTTTTTTTTTTAAATTTCAAAATGTATTCTGTAATAAAAATATGCATTTTTTTTTTTGTGGTTATGTATGTGTATTTGTAACTTGATTTATGATTTGTATGTTCTTGACGTTGCGTTCATGGCTTCTCATTGCTTGGGTTCTGAGGCTCCTACCAGAAACAATTACTTGCATGAGAACAACAATAAAGAACTGACTGGACTTGTTCTTGTTTTGGTTTCAGTTTCATGATGTAGTAGCTGAATAGTGCGGCTGTTTTGTGCTTCATAATAGAACGTTTCTCAACTTTCACATAATAGTACCTGGCACACTCATTATACCCAACATCCATGCTACCATTTTAAACCTCATTTAAATGCTGAGGCAGTACTTTAGTCATATTTTAAAAAAAAAAAAGGTAAACAGACTCCTGTTTGAACAGAACACTTATAATGAACATGCACAACATTTTTAGAAAGTTTACCATTTTGGGGACTTACATTACACAACAGAACAAAAAAAAAGGCTTTTTAATAGTACGAATGGGAGAAGCACGGTTGAATCCCAGGGTCTACCCTTGTGAGAACCATTGGTGCATGTCAGTGCCACAATATGTATTATAGTGTAAATATGAGGACCTCCATTGACATAAGTAAGATATACCTCGTTGTCCAATAGGCTACAAGCAACCTCTCTCTGGCTAGTCACATGATGTGTAGCGCATGTGTCAATGTTGCATTGAGGTGTGCATTCTGTGTTTTGTAATAAACATCATTTAGAAATGGTTGTCATGTGAGTGAGAGAAGTAGTTGAGGCTTGTTTTCTTGTTTATTTTATTATATGGTCAGAATAGATTCAAAAAATGATTTAACTGCAGCAAGGGAGCAGATTCACTTGAACTGGATTAAAATGATTCTAAAGATGAGTTCACAACAAGAGCAGCCACAGAGTTAATTCATATTTTAAATTTATAAAGTTAATTAACATTACCTTACCTGTAGTCATAGTTTTTCCCTACAAGTACAAGTTTAGATATCCACGCATTTTAGACATAAATATCCCTTAAAATTTAAAATACTAACAAGCAAAAATTAGATAGTGGCTGTATTTTTTTCTATTTTGTCAGATGTTTGATTGACATCTAACTCAAAGTAGATTTTTATCAGAAAGAAAATAATTAGTCAGTTATTCGAAATTCTGCCTAGAAAGGCCATGTTGTATTGAATCTAGGAATTTTTTTATATTTCATGCTATATCATTGTCTTGTATTTCTACTGTCATATGATTGTCTTGTATTTCTACTGTCATATGATTGTCTTGTATTTCTACTGTCGTATCATTGTCTTGTATTTCTACTGTCACTCTTGGGTGTCTGTCTGCACACCCTCTAGCTGTATTAAAGTTTTTCTTTATGTCATAAATAAAATTCTGTTACATTGTTTTTTAAAAATATATATGCCAGTATATGTCTTTGTACATACATAATATTTTGAAAAAATTTAGTAGGTTATGCTCTTTGTAATACTTTGACTCCAAATGGTTTGTGCCCTGAATTACTTCTTCAGTACCTGTGTGTGTCACTGGTTTTGTATTACTTCTTTTTTTTTTCTAGTACTGCGCTCATTTATTTAGAGGAAAACTTATTTTATTTTATTTTATTTGTTTGATCTTCTTACAAAATGAAAATGTGTTAGTTTTCAAGAAACATTTTTAGAAACTGTTATTTCTTGGTTTGTAGTTTGTGGGGTGAGGAACATTGAGAATTTTATCTATTTTTTTTTAAATCTTAAGTTTACGTAGAATAATTTATTTGACATGCTTTTAAAATCCAAAATTTTAATTTTTTGTCAGTCCAGTTGAAAGAAATTTTTTAAAACTTACTTACAATATTTAAAACTCATTTCAGGCCCCAATTTTTATTATCCTTAAAATAAAAACTGACATGGATGAATCAAGAAATATATATGACATTTTTTTTTAAAGATTTTTTTTTAGCTTTAAGTCTTGCAGACTTGATGTTTCAGATTGGTCATCCTTATAAAACAACATCCGTATTTGAGATTTGGGGATGGTTGGGGGTGCCACCAATTTAAATAAACTTATAGAATTTGTGTGTCACTTGCGTCATCAGTGTTTAACGACCAATGCATTTATAATGTGTTTTATACAACTTATATGTGATCGAGAACAGTCGTGTATGTGTCCCAGTCATGTGGTCGCTGTTGTTATTACGTACAAATGTGGGGGATTATACCACCACCCTCAACTACCTACCGGTCTGACCTAGTTTTGGATGACCTTGAACTCACTGAATCATTAACTCTTGCAGACTGGATGCAATCAGTTCTCTGCAGCCGTAATATGACTTTTTAATGATCACGGAATTATTTTAGGACCCTAAACCCACATTTGGTAACAAATTTGGCAGACATTAAATCATTAGAGAAAATATATAAATTATTAATTACTTTTTTTGTGTTTTTGAGCCCCAAGAATAAGTTGATGAGATTGCTCAATTATTTATTGCTTCCAGATCTTTGTGCTGTTGTTATTCAAAGCTGATTTGTCTATTTAGTTTTGGTGTGCTAAAAGCTGTTTTGTGTTTTGCTGACAGTCTGATCCCGTCAACTGTGAGTCAAATTCCTTAAAAATGGGCCGCAGAGGGAAACAACGGTCCATGAGTCGGGATGTTTAAACTGGTTTTATTGTCGGAGTCGCTTTTGTGTATCCAATTACTCGTTATTACCCTGCACCAGTGTTGGTAGCACCAACTATAATTTCAGTTATTGCTACACCAGTGTTGGTAGCACCAACTCTAATTTTAGTTATTGCTACACCAGTGTTGGTAGCACCAACTATAATTTCAGTTATTGCTACACCAGTGTTGGTAGCATCAACTATAATTTCAGTTATTGCTACACCAGTGTTGGTAGCACCAACTATAATTTTAGTTATTACTACACCAGTGTTGGTAGCACCAACTCTAATTTTAGTTATTGCTACACCAGTGTTGGTAGCACCGACTATAATTTCAGTTATTGCTGCACCAGTGTTGTTAGCACTAAACTATAATTTCAGTTATTGCTACACCAGTGTTGGTAGCACCGACTCTAATTTTAGTTATTACTACACCAGTGTTGGTAGCACCAACTATAATTTCAGTTATTGCTGCACCAGTGTTGGTAGCACCAACTATAATTTTAGTTATTACTACACCAGTGTTGGTAGCACCAACTATAATTTTAGTTATTACTACACCAGTGTTGGTAGCACCAACTATAATTTTAGTTATTGCTACACCAGTGTTGGTAGCACCGACTATAATTTCAGTTATTGCTACACCAGTGTTGGTAGCACCTACTATAATTTCAGTTATTGCTACACCAGTGTTGGTAGCACCAACTCTAATTTTAGTTATTACTACACCAGTGTTGGTAGCACCAACTATAATTTCAGTTATTGCTACACCAGTGTTGGTAGCACCAACTCTAATTTTAGTTATTACTACACCAGTGTTGGTAGCACCAACTATAATTTCAGTTATTGCTGCACCAGTGTTGGTAGCACCAACTATAATTTCAGTTATTGCTACACCAGTGTTGGTAGCCCTAATTTTGATTTTAATTTAGACAGATCGCAACTCAGCTGGTGTTGTGTTTTTTAACTCAGGAATTCATTTCTTATTTTTTTGTTTTGTATCTATTTATAGACCTGCATGTCTTTTTCCATATATTCGTTGACTGTCATTTTTCCCCCATTTAATTCCTACCCTGATAATATTTTATTCTCTCCTGTATTTCATACGCCCTGTATGTATTTCATACGCCCTGTATGTATTTCATACGCCCTGTATGTATTTCATACGCCCTGTATGTATTTTTTCATACGCCCTGTATGTATTTCATACGCCCTGTATGTATTTCATACGCCCTGTATGTATTTCATACGCCCTGTAGCGCATGTTTAAATTATTGTGGAGAGTCAAAGCTTTATTATTTTAGCATATTTTGTGTGTTTCTTATGGGCACATTGCTTTTCCAAGTTGAAAATATTCTCAATCAACCCCAAATGACAAGGTTCCCAACCCCAAATGACAAGGTTCCCAACCAGAAATGAAAATTTCCATTTGAAAAATTTGATATTTAAAAAGAAACATGTTGTGAAATTCTATGACATTATGACTTTAGAATTAGTTATAATTATTTTAAATAGGCTTACTCAGGAGTTTTTCAAGACCTGATCATTTTGCTTTGATTTGTGACAATCTGTCAGGACCTGATAATCTAGCTCCGATGTGTGACAATCTGTCATGACTTGTGTGACACGCTGCTCAATGTTCTATCACGCTTATGTTAGAATGTCAGTCATTTTTTTGTTGTCATTTACACAGTCTGTAAATCTCATACTCACACTGAACATTGTTACACCAATCATCATTATAGAAAAGCTATTCATTAAGCTGGCATCATATCGGCTTAGTGTTAGACTGTCAATATAGAAAAGCTATTCATTAAGCTGGCATCATATCGGCTTAGTGTTAGACCGTCACTATAGAAAAGCTATTCATTAAGCTGGCATCATATCGGCTTATCAAATTCCAGATTTAGAACTCCTAATAAAAACAGAAGAACCAGACATAATTGCTGGTTCTGAAACTTGGTTGAACCCCAATATATACAACTCTGAAATTTTAAGCAGCAATTACAACATATTTAGAAAAGATAGAACAGACAATCATGGAGGCGTCCTACTTGCAATAAAATCAACTCTAATAGCTGAAGAAATTAACACACAACCAAACTCCAATATAGAATCTGTTTTCTGCAAAATATTTACACCTAACTCATCACCCTTTATTGTAGGCAGTCTATATAGGCCACCAAATACAAACATAGAATACATGAGGAATCTCTGCAGTCAATTAATTTACATTAAAAACAATTATAAAAATGCTGTAATTTGGTCTATGGGGGACTTAAATCTTCCAGATATAAATTGGAAAAAATATACAATCAATAGCCACCAAAATAATAAAGAAATTAATGAACATTTCTTAGACACAATAAATAACATAAACCTAGAACAGATAGTAAAAAAAGCAACTAGGAAAAACAAAATACTAGATTTATTCCTAACAAACAGACCAGGATTAGTAGTAGACTGCACAATAATTCCTGGGCTGTCTGACCATGATATTGTTAGGGTAACCAACACAATAAAAACTAAAATAAATAAGATGCCTAGAAGAACAATATATCTTTGGAATAAATGCAACTTAATAAAATTACACCAATCAGCTTCTAATTTCCAACAAAATTTCCTAAGTAAATTCAGCATAGTTAGCCCTGTAGAAGAAATATGGAAGGAAATAAAAACAAATCTAAAAACCATAATGGATCAGAATGTTCCAACAAAAATAACTTCAAATAGAATTAATAAATGCTGGTTCAATTTTAAACTTAAAAAGTATTGCAAACTAAAGGAGAATTTATTTAAGAAATTTAAGGCTACCAATTCAGAAAGGATACACAAAAAATACTTAAAAATTAAACACCTGACACAGAAACTTAGCCGTAACCTCCAAAATAATTATATAAACAGTGTGATAACTAAAGATAACAATAAAAACTTATGGTCCTTTATCAAATCTAAAAAAATGGAGCCTTCAGGTATAGCCACACTAAAAGACTCAAATAATAAAACCTATAATGATAATGAAAA
>MUZC01001694.1:738591-752325 GCA_002072015.1 Radix auricularia
CCCCCCCCCCCCCACACACACCATTTTTTACAATAAAAAAAGTAGAGCTATTTTCTGTTTGAAGATTAGATGATAAAAATTAATTTTTTGTCATTAAAGTATGTTTTTAGTGTGAGTCTTTTTTTAAAAAAAAATATCGTAACACTCGTAAGGCCATTTTAAATGTCATTAAATAAATTGTAAGCAATCAAATATTGAAGTAGAACTTTTATTTAACGATGTTCGTTTTTAAGTGTCATCACATTTCTAAACACATTCTCTCGTCAAAAATGGTGACCCGTCAAAACGGCCCCGACATAACAGCCTCGAACAAAACGGCATCAGAAAAATTGTTAACATTTTAAACAAAAAGTTTACTTTTATATAAAGTAAAGGCTATTAAAATAATTTGTGACGTCATTATTATTGCTTCTTTAGAGCTAAAACTGACACTTAACCGGTGAGTAAAATAACGAATATAATATTCGATTGAACTTTAACTGTGATATTAGTCCATCTATCAGTCCAGGGCCATTATGTCTCGGAGTCCATTTGTCGGGGCCGTTTTGTCTGGGGCCGTTTGGTCGATGAACCGTCACAAATGTATGACATCCGCCCCCCCCCCCGGCGCGTGACGTAATAAAAAGAAAAAAAAGAAACAAAAGTATGAAAAAGCTGATTAATTTAATCGTTTTGCTCAAAAAGAAAGGCATACTACCACGTGTAGTGCCCTTAATGGAGCGACATAAATGAAAGTGGTTTCTGAGTACGAACTTCCCGTTACGCGAATTGGAGAGAAGCCCTAACAGAAATGACCCCAGTGGCTGCCGTGCCATGTAAGCACTACAGCCTGAATTTTGATTGGAGCTCGACCGTGCGGCCGGGTGGTGCAGCGGGAGCTCCGACTACAAATTTAGTGTAGTGGAAACAACCAATCTGGACAGATCAAGCCGTATAAGATCATAGCGATCAATGTCAGACGTGTCTCCTGACACACGCTCCAATGCAGTGATGCGAGCTGGATATTTATATGAAACACGGATAATGCCTTTTGGAAATAATGTTCATGAGCTTTAAAATACGCAATTTGGACGGGGCTCAATAAAACTAAAATAAATAGGCATTCAAGATGAAGATGCGCTAATTTGGTTGGGGTTTATTTACTGATGGTATGATAAAACTCAGTATGCAAAAATATAATGTTATGTTAATTTGTGGTTGATGTGGCAATTAAATGATAATTTTAAATATAGTTATTTCCCTTCATATTGTAAGGGAAGTAAGTAATACGTCTCATACATTAAAGCAGCATTTTAAAACACTCACCAAATATGTGGAGTTTTATGTAGTTTATAATGCTAAGTCAAGATTACATAAAAAGATAAATAAATTAATTGGTCATCAATATAATTTTAAAAATTATTTTTATAGTTAATTACAGACTTTTGGATACCTATTATTAAATCATAACAATGAAGGCCTTGACCTATCTTGACCCGCCCCTTCCAATGACGTCATGTCATGTTGACATATTCTGTCGCCATTTTGGATGTAACCGGAAAGAAAACAACAGAGCTCAACCATAGGAGAGTGAATTTCATATTATTTTTTTTAGGATTAATCAAGCTTCCACTGATGGATTGAGATTTAAGAACAAACCAATAACTTTCTTTGTCACAAAATTAACAGGTATACTGATGTCGGTGCTAAAACTTTCATTTTAACAATGTTTGGGAAATTAATTATGCAAAAAAATGTGAGTAGGAGGGGCTTAACTGAACTGCTTACACATTTTTTCACCAACACTGATTGTGACATTCAGAATTCACTATTTTTTGTCAAAAATTGTACACGACTAGGAGATGCGGTGGTGCACTTCACTATTGTACACTTCAAAGGTGACTAGTCTTGTGCCAGAATCAGACACTAGTTACCATTTTTATGTTTATAGACTACTGACTACTACTACTGTCTACACACTACACAGGCACAAGACTACTGACACTGTAGTACTGACTACTTACTGTCTGATGATGAATGAAATGAATGACTCCTCAGCTGAATCCGATTATACGTTCCCAAATAGGTTATAAACAATTAATTTTGTGTTCTCTTTCTTTGTTATTTAGGTTTAGATTTAGAATTTTTATTTGTTAATTTAGGGTTTGGGTTAGGTTTAGTTATAATTGTGAATTTAGGGTTAGGTTTAGATTTAGAATTTTAATAGTTAATTTTCCAATTTCTTTGGTACGCGGCACAACAACAAAGATGGCGGCCATGTAACGTGGGAATGTCAACTCTGATTTTACCAAGTCCTCTTTTTAGTTATTAACTATTACTCTTGTGTCATTGTAAAACTTTGTCATTGTCTTTGTTCTTGCTTACTAAGATGAAGAAAGTGGTCTGGAAACCATGGCTTGCGAACCAGATGTGGCTCTATTAATTAATGGCTGCATCTGGCTCTCTTGCAATTTTAAGATTATTTAAAAAATTTGTATTCAAACTCCTTTCATCTGCATATAAAGAAACAGCATCTTTATAATTTATATATATTTAGCTCTTATTGTTCCATAAGGTTTTCAGAAAACTTCCGCCTCAGTCCCTTAAGAATTTCGTGATTGCGATCAACTGGTTATGAAATTTAAAAAATTGCGTAAAATCCATTTTTATTATTATTGTCATACTGACTTTATCTTTTAAGATAAGAATGGTTATTTTGTGTATTCAAAAGACCGAATTGAGTTATAACTATTTTTACCTGTAGTTTAGTACTATTATTTTAGTAATAAAGTATAGCAAAATCACATCTTCAAAAAAAAACCCACAAAAACTTTTAAAAAACTTCGCGAATTGAGCGATAACACTAGCGAGGAAAACAGCCGCCATTTCCGGAAATTGAATACATTGCCTTTCACGCACTAAAGAGTTTTTATTTTCTGTAATTTAATTTCTAAAGAGAGTTCTATCAAGGTGTGCTTTACTGTGCTTTGATAATAACAATGAGGCACGCAGTATCGCGCTTAACACATTAAGAGTTTACATATATACATATATATATATATATGTGTGTATGTGTGTAATTTTTGTGTGTGTCCAATAACCTTGTGGTCATAGGGGGTTCAAATGTTTCCATTAGAACTTTCTCGGGGCTTGGTAGACCTTGGCGGCGCCCATCTCCTCTCAATGTCAGCAGTGGACTTTTTTTTAGTGACAGTCATTCATCATTCTTAATGTGGCTTTGTGTGGGCTCGATCCCAGGCTCCTCAGCTTCTTAATATATAAATTCACTTATATGGCCATGTGCAAATGATCATGATGAATTGTCCCCCGCTGGGGTCGAAAGATCACAGTGGGCTAGCGTAGTGGGATGAAAAGAAAAAAAAGGGTGGGGGTGGTGGCGGCAACAATGTTTCTTGCGTTCAATTGCGTTGTCCCTTCACAGAATAACATATGATTTCTAGTGTTGTGTTTATCACATATGCCTTGCACTTGGAAAGTCCTGGAACAATTTAAAAAATAAAGATAAATGTTTTTTTCTGCCTGTTCTTTTCCCCATTTTTTTGTGAATGTAATTAACCTTAGAGTCGGAAAATCACAGTTTATGGTTGTCAAGGGATGGTAGTAAAGGGTGGGGTCAGCTTACAACTGCTGTGCACATGTCTCCACATTTACTTGTTTGTTTCTCCATTACTTTGTGCTGCTGTTTGTGTCTGTTCTTTCCCCTCCTCTGCTCTTTGCACTATCTACGATGAGCAAGTCCGCGGCATATGCTACTACAGTCGAACCCACTTACCTCGAGCTCGGTTAGCTCGACCACCCTATTATGTCGACGTTTTTTATTGGAACCGCCAAATTCTCTCTTTGTCTTAGCATTTTCTCGTCGTTTAATTCGATTTTTTTAAGTCGCCGAAACCTCATAAAACGAGCACAAAAAAGGGTCAAATTTGCCACTTAACATTGGTTATCTCGATCCCCATGACCAATCGTCAGCTTTTGAAAATGTTAGCTATGATTTTTTTATAACCAAGGGAAGGGACCAAGTTTCTGCCTCACCAGGGTCTGCTGGTGACGTCACAGCCCACTTGCGTTTTGCTCTCAGCGCTGTGTTGCTTCTGGTACTATGGCAATCGCCGGCTTTTGAAATTCTTAGTTATTTTATATGACGATTAAAGGCAAAAAACAACAAAGCATTATAGACTTTTTAAAGAAACCAAAGTAACTGCATACATACGATACGTTTCAGAGATGTGTTGGAGAATAATAAAAGTTTTTATCGATAATCGACGTTGGTTTTTATTTTAAATTTGTAAATTTCTGCTGTCAGTTGGTGCACATATACCTTTTGTTGTTAGCAAACATGTATGTACAATTTTATAGCATGCCGATAGCTTCATCAAACAAATAACGGCAATGCTGTTGTGTTAAAAAAAACTCCAAAAACATGTGCATGAACATTATCATTTATTAACGCTAGTGATGGGACGATACCAAAATCATAGGCTGCTTACTGTAAACAAGGCTCCCCAGATTTTAAAATATATAATATAACAGACTACAGACAGTTTACCCACCCCCACTCTCAATCTCCCACACCATTGTTGTTGGTTAGTCCTATTAGCATCAAGTTACCGAAGGAATTCTAAGTCCATTGTAAGCTGAGGGGATCGTATGGAATAATAAAATGTACCGTGTGCAGACTTGTTGTCATTGGCAACCATTCATCCTTCAACCTCATTTTGACTANGGTCTAAATAAGAGGACAGGTTCAATCGTTCGTTAAAGTTAGCGAGGTATTTTTCATTACTTTCAAAAACCAACGCCTCGCCACGTCCGTTTTGACGTCATGTTTACCTCTCTTGTGTGTGATGCCGGTCAACTCGCGTATTAAAATTAATAATATAATAAAATTATAAAGCTACGGAGTAAACAATGATGATAAAATGGAATTTAATTTTTTTTAAAAACATATTATTTTTCAATCGTCAACTCGCCAGAATAATTGAATTTTGCGATTCACGCGTTCACCCTCCCCGTTTTTTTCTGTTCAAATAGGGTTTGAGCCACACTCGCCGTACTGTTAATGTGGTAAACAAATGCCTTTGATAGGCAGGAAAACTATCACTAAAAGACCGAACTCAAATTTGTGGGCCGATTAATCGCCCGGTATCTTTGCTACGTCTTTCGTAATATAGGTACATGTACTTCACTAAGCGGCGTGCGCCAATACGTTTTTTGAATGCCTGAAATGGACTATAAACCGGTGATCAGAAAATGCGGATAGGTCACGGGGTCATATGCTTTTATAGCTTTCTTTGTCTTTATAAGAAACAGACTATAAAAAATATATATAGAAACATCCTCGGCCTTGACCATTGTTGACATCAAACACGCACTGTTAGTAACTAATACTATTAGTTGTGAACTTCAGTGAAGCAAGGCTATAACGCGTCATGTACGCACGCTTACAGCTTGGAGCTGAAGGTTTGATTAGTTTGAATGCCAACCTAGGCTACTTGTCAGCTGGATCGTGGTATCGCTTGTACTCACCGTGACAAAGCGAGAGGGAGAGACGCGTTACGGCTTGTGTTGTTTTTTTCACTACGTTAGCGCTAGTTTTTTTGTTTGTTTTTGTTTTGTTGTTGTTGTTTTCTTTTCGGTTACACGGTCCTGTGGTCCTGAATAAAGATGACCGATCCTGATCTGAGGACCGGTTAACTGGTTAGCCGGTTAACCGTTAACAAGCTTAGAATTAATTAAAATATGTCAAAGTTGAAGGTTCAAAAGTTCAAAAGGAGTACCTAATTTATTTGTATACGTTTATATAGAGAAGAGTTCGCTTTGTCTTGAGTCATATATAGGTCACCATAGACCATTCTGAATCCATTGTAAGCTGAGGGGACGGACCCAAAGAAGATGATTAGGAAGAGAATGGTTCGGGGACAATGAGGGGATGTGTAGGTTACTTATTTGTGTAGCTTGTAAGGAAAATCAAGCAAGTGGCTTCGAAGGCACAGTATCGCTCAATCTGGGAATCACCGCAAAACGGCGTTATATTTAAACTTAAACGGTCTTTAAAAACGAACGGTCTTAACAACCTTAAGAAAGAGTGAAGAAATAGAGTCCCGATATTCCGATACGATTCTGATTAATCGTCCCATCACTAATTAATGCACAACACGTACATAAAGAAATTTCAAGCGCATGTTAATATTTTGCCGCCATATTGGTTTTCGCTTTAACTCGATCATCGGTTATGTCGATGCCATTTTTCATACCCCAACGCCGTCGACTTAAGCGGTTTCGACTGTATTATGTTATTAAAAAGAATTCAAAGACAGAAATATTGTACTTTTAATGTTGAAATTACACAAAAAAGCACAAATTTTCTTGATTTTTTAGCTTTGAACATAATGTATGACTCTTACAGGATTACTTTTCAAAATATGTGGTGTTTATGGCTCTCTCAGACAAAAAATGTGGTATTTATGGCTCTCTTAGACAAAAAATGTGGTATTTATGGCTCTCTTAGACAAAAAATGTGGTATTTATGGCTCTCTTAGACAAAAAATGTAGTGGATATGGCTCTCTTGGACAAAAAAGTTTCCCAGACCCCTGCTCTATCTCTAGTGTTTCTAGGTTTAATGATTTAACTAATGTTGTTACTACTTTTTCTATGGTGTTACTACTTTTTCTATGTTGTCAATACTTTTTCTATGCTGTCAATTTGAATAATCTCCAGTAATGAATCTTACTGCTTTAAAAAAAAAAGATCTAGTTTATCAGTGTTTTCTTTGGTGGATGGATCCCATATAGCAGTTATATGTTCTAGCACAGGTCTCACCATGGTAGGGTATTTGGTGGATGGATCCCATATAGCAGTGGTATGTTCTAGTTCAGGACTCCCCATGGTAGGGTACATAGACACAACTTTGAACATGCGCAGCTCCTGGTCACAAACTCAGTACATTAACATTAGGCTCTAAGTTTTGAAACTGAATGTTTTAGTCTTAGCCAATGACACTAAGCGATTTTAATTTTGAATAATGCAGCATACTCATACATTGTATTACATCTTAACTTGTCTTTGCCACTCACTACACTAACTATACTTTTCACTATCATTCTCATTTGTCAATTGACTTTTGCCGAATTTATTATTTTTAAAACTCTTATCCTTCACACAAATATATCTCTATACATAAAATTAATGTCTAATTATACCTATAATTGTTTACATAATTAATAGATTATTGAGTAGGGTTTGCAGTTTGCGTAATTTAAGGATGATTCTTATATTATCCAATTAGGTTTATATTACTGACATATTATTCTATTATATACTACTATTTGTACATATATAGAATGTACTTTTATTGCTGCTTGCAAAAATTTCAAGTTAATCTAGCTGCCAACACATTAGACTAATGATAAATATATTAGTTAGCGAAAGTTGCTTTAACTTACAGGTTCGTGTAGGTATATGGCATCATACAAAACCGAACTTAAAGTAACTTTTTTAAATTAAAAGTTTTGTTACATGCTACATAGCACTACAGAATCGGCTTGTGGCCGCTACTTAAATCGCAACTGCTTAAAATTTTTTTTAAAAAGTCACTTAAAACATGACATCAAATCCATGACCCATGGCAATGTTAAAAAATATCTTCATCATTAAGGATTGTCATTCATAACAATTACTAAATAAAATCACTTTTCCTTTGCGAGTTCAAATCTGATAGCACATTTTGGATCACACAGTGATAGTATCCATATTTTTTCAATGTGTTGTTTAGTTATCATGTTGGTACAGGCAGAGAACAAATATTGGTTCTGATCAATGTATAACATGATACAGAATAATCATAACTTACCTAAAAAAATCATTTGCACACTACTAACAAGTTTTTGAATGAAGACAACTTTTATCAGAGAGCTAATCTCTTATCATCACATACTCACAGTAACTTGCCTCCTCTTTAACTTTTCTCCGGATTTTAATAGTAGCTCGTTTGGAGTAAATTGTTTTACTAAATGAAGAATTTTGAAGGCTTTACCAGTCAGCTGATTCCTTTATTGATTAGATATGTAGTGTGTAAATCAGGGAATTAGATAAAGCCTTGTGCTCAGCAAAATCATTGAGGGTTTTTCCTGTATTCACTTTTCCCAGATCTGGCTGATGGTATTTTTAAAGATTTCAGGCTGTTTTAATGTTCACTCTACCAACAGTGTTCATGTCATGGATCATTGCTGGATTAAAATAATGTTGACCAAGGAAACCTAATTTCTGCTGATCAGTAAAAATAGATGTTAGTCAAACTTTTATAAAAGCTGCAAAGAAAGTTAAAAGCAAATAGGATTCTTAAAGCTTTTTTGATCTGCTGAAGTTTTATATTTATCAATTACATATAGCAGTCATGTTTGAAAAAGGACCTCCTCTGTTTTCAACAGCTCATTTTGCGTTGAATGCACTAGTTCTGAACACTTGTCTCCTTAAGCATTCTGAAAGCACTTGGCATGTAAAACATCAATTAAATAAAAGAGACATGGATTATATGAAAGCACTTGGCATGTAAAACATCAATTAAATAAAAGAGACATGGATTATAGTTACTCAAAATGATTAAATCTCTGCAACAAATGTCCTGCTCTATTGTTGATTTCATTACTTGGAAGGTAATATTGTAGATGATCAATTTTGAACAATAACAACAAATATTTAATAATTGAAATGTAATTGAAACATGTTGCTTCTATTTACATTGATGTAGCATAAATTAAACTATCTAGCTCTGTGAATACTCATACATTTTTACGTGATGGTCACGCATGTTGTACTTATAATAAATCTATTATGGACGCTCCTTCTTTACAGAAGATGATGGCTCATATCTTCTAGGCTTTCTAACCACCATTTCAAAGACAGGTTGTAAAAAAAATCACAATACGATAATACATTAAAAAAAAAAAATTCATGTTAGAATTCCTCCAGTTTAAGTCATTAAGTTCTTTTCTTTTTTTAAAGTTTAAATTTAAAAAATTTACCATCATTGTAGGAAGTAGGAACCTTTAAAGATTTTATTTTACTTTTTCATTCCCCAGCTCTTTTAGATTTATCTAGTTTAGCCATTTCACAGAATGTTATTTAGGCCCAGAGAAATGATTTGAACTCAGTTTCTGAGTCCGAAATTTATTATAAATTCTGATTAATAGAATCACATTGAATGCTCCATACCCTAATCTCCACACAAACACACATACATACATGATGTTTTTAGCCATACACTATTGTTCACACAAACACACATACATGCACACTGTTTCCAGCCATATCGTATTCTCCACACAAACACACACATACATTCACAATTCACACTGTTTCCAGCCATATCCTATTCTCCACACAAACACACACATACATTCACACTGTTTCCAGCCATATCCTTTTCTCCACACAAACACACACATACATTCTCACTGTTTCCAGCCATACCCTCCAGTGATTACACTAGTCTTTGAAAAAAGATAATTAAATAGCAGAATGACAGTGTGCAGGAGATATGAAAAGCCTGGCAAGGCTTTTATTGATTGAAAAGAAGTTAGCAGTGCTTAGCTTGCATGTCGCTTTGCAGTCAGGTGTAGTTGAAAAAACTAGGTGTGGGTGGAGTCAAAAGCATTTATATAGAAATGTAAACCGTTTAAAATTTGAATTATTTTCTCTTTTTGAAGAGTGTGAAAAATTGACATGTTAAATTAAACCTTACAAGCCATACAAGTAACTTACAATATAACCATGAATAGTAGGGGTCTAAATGACTTTGTTCAAATGATTCAAAGAAAGAAATACATAACTTTTAAAAAGTATAATAAAGCATGAAATTGGTTTCAAATGACATCATAGTTAAACTTAGACAGTAGATTAAAGACACCCCCCCCCCTTCCCTTTTCCGGGCAAAATAGTGAGGACTTTATTTGAGTGGGAGAGGTGGTAAAGAAAACTACATTCCCTCAGCTATCATTTTAATTTGATTACATTCTATGGGGCAGGTGGTAAATAAAACTACATTCCCTCAGCTATCATTTTAATTTGATTACATTCTATGTTCTTAATGTCCTATTATTTACCACGTTTTTATTAAACTTGCTTTCGTTCCTGTCTTTTTGTCTGTCCGCTAAATTTCAATTTTTCCAACGTAAAATTAAACCACATCTGATTGCCCTAGAGATCTAAAAATTTTACCACAGATAGATCTTAGATGACAATGCATTGTATCAAAATTTCTGATCAATCGAATGTACCGTAATTAAACTAATGCATTTTTTTAGTTTATCTCTTTAAGCATATATGTCAGTCTGCTGTTGTTGACATTCTCGTGCCAACAAGTTCACCCCTTGACCACATCCCCGTGGTATTAAAATGTTGGGCCTATGAATGTTTGGTATAAAAATAAATAGAGGTAAAAAAATTATTTTTAAAAACCACGTTTTCATTAGTGGACTAAAAAGAAGGGATCGTGACCTCGGTTTAGTGACACAGCTGATGTGCTGGCTCTTGGGCACAGCTGAACAGCTTTTTGAAACAGCTTACTGTTTGAAGATAGCACCACACAATGCAGTTTCTTAACTGCTTCTAAACACTTGAAAATCATCCGATGACCACTTGTTTCTAGCCTTGCCTTCATCTTACCACTTGATCTCTCTAGTAAACACTTCTTGGGTTTTGTGCTTGCTCGCTTGTATGGTGTATGTTGGTGATGTGCTTGCTCGCTTGTATGCTGTATGTTGGTGATGTGCTTGCTCGCTTGTATGCTGTATGTTGGAGATGTGCTTGCTCCCTTGTATGGTGTATGTTGGTGATGTGCTTGCTTGCTTGTATGCTGTATGTTGGTGATGTGATGCTCGCTTGTATGGTGTATGTTGGTGATGTGCTTGCTTGCTTGTATGTTGTATGTTGGAGATGTGCTTGCTTACTTTTATTGTGTATGTTGGTGATGTGCTAGCTCACTTTTATGGTGTATGTTGGTGATGTACTAGTTCACTTGCATGGTGTATGTTGGTGTTGTGCTTGCTCACTTTTATGGTGTATGTTGGTGATGTGCTTGCTCACTTTTATGGTGTATGTTGGTGCTGTGTTTGTTCACTTTTATGGTGTATGTTGGTGATGTGCTTGCTTGCTTGTATGCTGTATGTTGGAGATGTGCTTGCTTACTTTTATTGTGTATGTTGGTGATGTGCTTGCTCACTTTTATGGTGTATGTTGGTGATGTACTAGTTCACTTGTATGGTGTATGTTGGTGTTGTGCTTGTTTACTTGTATGGTGTATGTTGGAGATGTACTTGCTCACTTGTATGGTGTATGTTGGTGATGTGCTTGTTTACTTGTACAGTGTATGTTGGGGTTGTGCTTGTTTACTTTTATGGTGTATGTTGGTGATGTGCTTGTTTATTTGTATGGTGTATGTTGGGGTTGTGCTTGTTCACTTGTATGGTGTAACTTCCCTACAAAATTTTTAAAAATGTTTTGATCGAGTTCAAATTAAAAAAAAATTGTCATTCATGGCTACTGATATAAAAGTATAGGATAATGGTAACATCTTTGACGATTAATGTTGTTTTATTGTTGCGCTTAACTTCAGTTTGAATTATCAGTATTGGCTGTTGATATAAAAGTATAGGCTAATGGTAACATCTGAGGTGATTTCCCATTAAACATTTGCTGGATTAACTGTATAACTAAACAGTCAGCAGCATTCCTAGAAAATCTATTTAATTAAAGGTCACATCTGTTGACATGTTATTGCACAACTCCTGGTATTTTTCTTTATTAAGTAATATTTATTGCAGTGCACCTTGAAAAGTAGCCCATAGTTATCACCATCAAAGTGCATGTATTTAAAATTTACCACATTATCCCTGACCTGAATTTATCTAGTCAAATTATCAAATTTTTAAGAACCTTACATCTATTTTGTTTTGTCATGAATGCACAATAGTCAGTCAATTTGACAAAGTTATCTATGCTGGAGTGTACCTAAAAATAAATTTGTGTTTTTTCAATCTATGATTCGTTTAGTCTTCAGTGTACTAAGTTATTTTGACCAAGTTATCTATGCTGGAGTGAAGCTGAAATAAACTTATTGTGTATTTATTAATGTATCATTTGTTTAATCTTCAATGGACTGTGTCAATCTGACCCAACTAATCATTTCTGGAAGTCCTTAGTTAAATTTCATGTCACGCCTCATTGATCTTTACTTCCCATTCCTTGATCTGCCTTAGTTTTTTTTATATAGAAAACTTCTTTCAGTTTTTCAGTCAATTTTAGCTGCAGCAATTAATTGAGTAGAAGTGTTCCACGGCTAAATATGACTCATTTTGGTTTACGGTAGGCAGTCATTTGTTATGATTCACTTTGTCTTACAGTAGCCAGTCATCTGTTATGATTCACTTTAGCTTATGGTAGCCAGTCTTTGATGTTTCTAAGTTGGTGACAAGAGACATTTTTAGAGAGCTAATTTTAGAGATGTCTTCCAGTCTATAGTGTGACTCAGTTGGTGACAAGTGACACTTATTTAGAGTGCTGATGATCCATTAGATTAATCTGATAGTTTTGTGTGTGTAGTGTAGACCCAGATTGGTGTGATAGTTGTGTGTGTAGTGTAGACCCAGATTGGTGTGACAGTTGTGTGTGTAGTGTAGACCCAGATTGGTGTGCTAGTTGTGTGTGTGGTGTAGACCCAGATTGGTGAGATAGTTGTGTGTGTAGTGTAGACCCAGATTGGTGTGATAGTTGTGTGTGTGGTGTAGACCCAGATTGGTGAGAAAGTTGTGTGTGTGGTGTAGACCCAGATTGGTGTGATAGATGTGTGTGTAGTGTAGACCCAGATTGGTGTGATAGTTGTGTGTGTGGTGTAGACCCAGATTGGTGTGATAGTTGTGTGTGTGGTGTAGACCCAGATTGGTGTGATAGTTGTGTGTAGTGTAGACCCAGATTGGTGTGATAGTTGTGTGTGTAGTGTAGACCCAGATTGGTATGATAGTTGTGTGTGTAGTGTAGACCCAGATTGGTGTGATAGATGTGTGTGTAGTGTAGACCCAGATTGGTGTGATAGTTGTGTGTGTAGTGTAGACCCATATTGGTGTGATAGTTGTGTGTGTAGTGTAGACCCAGATTGGTGTGATAGTTGTGTGTGTGGTGTAGACCCAGATTGGTGTGATAGTTGTGTGTGTAGTGTAGACCAAGATTTGTGTGATAGTTGTGTGTGGTGTAGACCCAGATTGGTGTGATAGGTGTGTGTGTGGTGTAGACCCAGATTGGTGTGATAGTTGTGTGTGTAGTGTAGACCCAGATTGGTGTGATAGTTGTGTGTGTGGTGTAGACCCAGATTGGTGTGATAGTTGTGTGTGTGGTGTAGACCCAGATTGGTGTGATAGATGTGTGTGTAGTGTAGTCCAAGTTTAATTGGAGGTTGGTAGGCAGCTCATCCCTCTAAGCTAACAACAGATCCAACTATAAGGCTTATATTTCTAGCAAACTAAAGGAACCAAGTCATAATCTATTATTTAGTTTCACAACATTAAGCACCAAAGTAGCTAATTTCTGTCCTTCTCTTTGAAAAAATGTCAATTTTATTTGTTTTCCTCCCCAATATTTCAAGTTTCTAGCCCCCCCCTCCCCACAAGAGCAAATTCTCCACAATATTAAATTATACATAAATATATTTCTTTCTTGTTCCATTCACCAACCCATCACCCCCC
>MUZC01001694.1:760249-828807 GCA_002072015.1 Radix auricularia
ACACACACCCAGTATCAGTTATGTCTTTGTTGTCAACCTCCAGGTCCCCTCTCATACACACACCCAGTATCAGTTATGTCTTTGTTGTCAACCTCCAGGTCCCCTCTCATACACACACACCCAGTATCAGTTATGTCTTTGTTGTCAACCTCCAGGTCCCCTCACACACACACACTCACACCCAGTATCAGTTATGTCTTTGTTGTCAACCTCCAGGTCCCCTCTCATACACACACACCCAGTATCAGTTATGACTTTGTCAACCTCCAGGTCCCCTCTCATACACACACACCCAGTATCAGTTATGACTTTGTCAACCTCCAGGTCCCCTCTCTGCCCCTGTTGCTGGGTGAGTACCCTGTCCTGGTGTCCCAGACGGCTGACGGCAATGCCATGGTGACCAACTTTAGGTTCTGTGTGTGTGAGCGGCACTCCTTCATCAACATCCCGCTCATGATGGTGTCTGAGTTGCTGGTCATCGAGGCCGCCAAACGCTTGCGTGTGGGCTGTAAAGATGGCGCCACGTACAGGTATCAACTTGTGTCACCCTCGTTACTTACCTTTCATTTTGAATTTTAAAAAAAAAATTTTAATCAATTTTCTCTACATGTCCTGAAATTGTAGATCATCTTTAAACGTTGGATATAAGAATATATTTTTGATTCAGCTGCACATTTGAGACAACTGATATAGGAATATATTTCTGATTCAGCTGCACGTTAGCAACGACTGATATGTGAATTTATTTACGATTCAGCTGCATATTTGAGACAACTGATATAAGAATATTAGGGCTGAGGAAATTATTTATTAATTTCTCAATTAATCAGTAAAAGGTTTTTATAGATTAAAATTATTTTTAAAATAAGCTGTTTTTATAAGGAAAATTATATTAAAAAATTAAACATTCTTTTTACTTAATTAACTATAACAAAATGTAAATTCATTGACGTTATATTGAACTACTTATTTTTAAATGTATCTTCTAAAACTGTTAAATTGCCTTTTATTTTTACTTCCCTTGAAATTTTCAGTTAAATGACGTTATAATCTTATTTTTAGCTTTAATCAAAATTATCTATTAATTGTTGGGTAATTTTTCAAAAGTTAACGATTAAATTAAAATTAATCGGTAAAAGCCCTAAGGAATATATTTCTGATTCAGCTGCACGTTTGCAACGACTGAAGACTGCAATCAGTGCACATCATTACTACGTGAGAGGACAGGCCAACCTGGCACTGCTAAGAAACCCTTCGCATACTGCTTCTTCCATCAGGTCAGTCTGAAAGAGAAGTCCACTGGCCCATTGACTGTGTCGGAGGTCCAGCAGATAAACCTTTGTAAATCAGGTATTTGTTGTTATACTTTGTGTAGTTTTATTATCACCTTGTAAACCAGGTATTTGTTGTTATACTGTGTGTAGTTTTATTATCACCTTGTAAACCAGGTATTTGTTGTTGTGTTGTGTGTAGTTTTATTATCACCTTGTAAACCAGGTATTTGTTGTTATACCTTGTGTTGTTTTATTATCACCTTGTAAACCAGGTATTTGTTGTTATACCTTGTGTTGTTTTATTATCATCTTCTAAACCAGGTATTTGTTGTTGTGTTGTGTGTAGTTTTATTATCACCTACTAAACCAGGTATTTGTTGTAATACTGGGTGTAGATTTATTAATACTTTAATAGAAAATTCTCGCGGGAGTAATCCTTGAGTGTATTTTTTGTAGGGACCAACTGGGCACCAAATCTGAATAGTTAGATGTACTATTTGCCAGATCAGGGTACGAATCCGAGTAGTAGGGTTTTTTGAAAACAATAACTGCCTTCTATTTAGCTTTGACATTTTCTACAAATAAAATTTAATTTCAGGCATCAATTTGGTTTATTAAATTATTGTTGACTTTACCACCGTCTACACTCTTCATACAAAGTTCAATGATATTATAATTATGGCCTGATGAAGGGACTATTAATTAAGTAAAATTTGAAACAATAAATTCATTATATATTACTTGTAAATTTGGTTGCTCTTCTTAATATCTTACTAATTAACTTTGTAACTATTAGTCGCTGCTAATTTTAGTTAATTTATTTACTTTGATTTGAATTGATTGTATTCGATATTTAAACAATTTAAATTTTAATTATAGCGGCGTTGTGCTAATCGCTAGAAGTAAACACAAAATTGTTGTAGAGACTTAGTTTATTAACTTTATATCTTTATAAATTCAAATTATTAATTTCTATAATTACGTTACATTTGTTATATTTTAACAATTTTTAAGTATACTAATCTTGATATTAATCGAATTCCAAAGTTGCATTATTTAGGTATTTTTAGATATTTGGCTTTTTGCGTGGGCACTATTTTCCGAGGCGAATAGTTCCGGAAAACCCAATATCAGGCCGGGGTGAATGTTCGGAGAGGTTTCCGGTTGGTCCCTAATTTTTTAGTGTTTTAACAAATCACAATCATGCCCCCTTGGTATTCTTTCATCTCTCAGTGTCTCTCTATATGCTGTCTTGGCTGTCCTGTAGGTTGCTATAAGTTAAGTTTAAGTGTAATTATTTAGCTAGTTGTCCTGTTCATTACATAATTTATTTCACGTAATGTGTTTCACAAAGACCTTGATTTCTTCTCTGTCTCAAGTGGATGCAAAATTCTGTTACACATTTGGCAACGAGGTCACGAGACTTGGATTTGACACCAGCAAAAAAAAAATCTGGCGAATGAGTTTAGCCAATGAAAATTACGAGTGAGTAAATTGTGTGAATAGTCTTAGAGTATAACTGTGTTAAAAGAGAGTGAGTAAATTGTGTGAATAGTCTTAGAGTATAACTGTGTTAAAAGAGAGTGAGTAAATTGTGTGAATAGTCTTATAGTATAACTGTGTTAAAAGAGAGTGAGTAAATTATGTGAATAGCCTTAGAGTATAACTGTGTTTAAGAGAGTGAGTAAATTGTGTGAATAGTCTTAGAGTATAACTGTGTTTAAGAGAGTGAGTAAATTGTGTGAATAGTCTTAGAGTATACTTGTTTTAAAAGAGTGTGAGTAATTTGTGTGAATAGTCTTAGAGTATAACTGTGTTAAAAGATAGTGAGTAAATTGTGTGAATAGTCTTAGAGAATAACTGTGTTAAAAGAGAGTGAGTAAATGATGTGAATAGTCTTAGAGAGTGAGTAAATTCTGTGAATAGTCTTAGAGAGTGAGTAAATTGTGTGAATAGTCTTAGAGAGTGAGTAAATTGTGTGAATAGTCTTAGAGAGTGAGTAATTTGTGTGAATAGTCTTAGAGAGTGAGTAAATTGTGTGAATAGTCTTAGAGAGTGAGTAAATTGTGTGAATAGTTTTAGAGTATAACTGTGTTAAAAGAGAGTGAATTAGTGTGATATTTTTGTGTATGAAAATGTGAATCCCATTTTTGGTGGGCTCCTCAAAAAATAATATTTTATTTCTTCCTTCATTTTTTTTAGTGAGATTTATTAATTAAAAAAAAAAAAAATAGATGATAACAGAATTTAAAAAATTGATGTATCACATTTACGTATCACAGAGTTAGCTTTGATGTATCATAGTGTTAACATTATATTACATTGATGTATCATAGTGTTAACATTGTATTACATTGATGTATCATAGATCATATCATTAAAGAGGTTGCTTCCCTTGTTGACACACACCTTGTCGCTCACATGTCTCCATGTGGATATATCCAACTAATCATCATGTTTCTGTTGGCCAGGTTTTGCCCTACGTATCCCCAGTATCACATCCTACCTTCCACGTATGAGGACGACAAACTCAAAGCCAGCCTGGACTTTAGAGCAATGAAGAGATTTCCTTCTGTTGTGTGGAGGTGAGACATAATATTATGTTGTTGTGTGGACGTGAGACTTCAGATTGTGTTGTTGTGTGGAGGTGAGATGTAAGATTGTGTTGTTGTGTGGAGGTGAGACTTCAGATTGTGTTGTTGTGTGGAGGTGAGATGTAAGATTGTGTTGTTGTGTGGAGGTGAGATGTAAGATTGTGTTGTTGTGTGGAGATGAGAAGTAAGATTATGTTGTTGTGTGGAGGTGAGAAGTAAGATTATGTTGTTGTGTGGAGGTGAGAAGTAAGATTATGTTGTTGTGTGGAGGTGAGAAGTAAGATTGTGTTGTTGTGTGGAGGTGAGACGTAAGATTGTGTTGTTGTGTGGAGGTGGAGGTGAGACGTAAGATTGTGTTGTTGTGTGGAGGTGGAGGTGAGATGTAAGATTGTGTTGTTGTGTGGAGGTGGAGGTGAGAAGTAAGATTGTGTTGTTGCGTGGAGGTGGAGGTGAGACGTAAGATTGTGTTGTTGTGTGGAGGTGGAGGTGAGACGTAAGATTGTGTTGTTGTGTGGAGGTGAGACGTAAGATTGTGTTGTTGTGTGGAGGTGGAGGTGAGAAGTAAGATTGTGTTGTTGTGTGGAGGTGAGATGTAAGATTGTGTTGTTGTGTGGAGGTGGAGGTGAGATGTAAGATTGTGTTGTTGTGTGGAGGTGGGATGTAAGATTGTGTTGCTGTGTGGAGGTGAGACGTAAGATTGTGTTGTGTGGAGGTGAGACATAAGATTGTGTTGTTGTGTGGAGGTGAGACGTAAGATTGTGTTGTTGTGTGGAGGTGAGACGTAAGATTGTGTTGTTGTGTGGAGGCGAGACGTAAGATTGTGTTGTTGTGTGGAGGTGAAACGTAAGATTGTGTTGTTGTGTGGAGGTGGAGGTGAGAAGTAAGATTGTGTTGTTGTGTGGAGGTGAGATGTAAGATTGTGTTGTTGTGTGGAGGTGGAGGTGAGAAGTAAGATTGTGTTGTTGTGTGGAGGTGAGACGTAAGATTGTGTTGTTGTGTGGAGGTGAGACGTAAGATTGTGTTGTGTGGAGGTGAGACGTAAGATTGTGTTGTTGTGTGGAGGGTAGACGTAAGATTGTGTTGTTGTGTGGAGGTGAGACGTAAGATTGTGTTGTTGTGTGGAGGTGAGAGGTAAGATTGTGTTGTTGTGTGGAGGTGAGAAGTAAGATTATGTTGTTGTGTGGAGGTGAGACGTAAGATTGTGTTGTTGTGTGGAGGTGAGACGTAAGATTGTGTTGTTGTGTGGAGGTGAGAAGTAAGATTGTGTTGTTGTGTGGAGGTGAGACATAAGATTGTGTTGTTTTTTCGGAGCTGAGACGTAAGATTGTGTTGTTGTGTGGAGGTGAGATGTAAGATTGTGTTGTTGTGTGGAGGTGAGACGTAAGATTGTGTTGTTGTGTGGAGGTGAGACGTAAGATTGTGTTGTTGTGTGGAGGTGAGACATAAGATTGTGTTGTTGGTGTGGAGGTGAGACGTAAGATTGTGTTGTTGTGTGGAGGTGAGAAGTAAGATTATGTTGTTGTGTGGAGGTGAGAAGTAAGATTATGTTGTTGTGTGGAGGTGAGACGTAAGATTGTGTTGTTGTGTGGAGGTGAGAAGTAAGATTATGTTGTTGTGTGGAGGTGAGAGTAAGATTATGTTGTTGTGTGGAGTTGAGAAGTAAGATTATGTTGTTGTGTGGAGGTGAGAAGTAAGATTGTGTTGTTGTGTGGAGGTGAGAAGTAAGATTATGTTGTTGTGTGGAGGTGAGACGTAAGATTGTGTTGTTGTGTGGAGGTGAGACGTAAGATTATGTTGTTGTGTGAGCTGAATAAAATTGGGTGTTTTTCTTTGTGTATTAGGATTTTTTTTACAGTTTTTTTAAATTTTATGTTGCTGCTCTAAATATTCCACTCAAAGCAAATGAGCAACTCGTAGCAACACATTTACACACTGATATTATTACAATTTATTTGAATGAGAAAAACAAAATCATGAAAGTGCCCTAGAGAAATACATAATAATGACACTGCTATCAACACATTCACACACTGATATTAATACAAAAGTTCCCTAGAGAATGACATAACGATGACACTGCTATCAACACATTCACACACTGATATTAATACAAAAGTTCCCTAGAGAATGACATAACAATGACACTGCTATCAAGACGTGAGGTAAATTATCCTTTGTGTCCTCCAGGGACAAATCATCAGGTGTTGTCCTCATAAGAAGTAGCCAGCCACTGTCCAGCTTTCTTGGCCTCAGCTACTTCCACAACCCAGCCGACGTGGCCCTGCTGGAGGACATCGTGCAGGCCTGTAATAAGTAAGTTGTCACATTGTAATAAGTAAGTTGTCACATTGTAATAAGTAAGTTGTCACATTGCCAAAAGTAAGTCATCACATTTTAATAAGTAAGTTGTCACATTGTAATAAGTAAGTTGTCACATTGTAATAAGTAAGTTGTCACATTGTCAAAAGTAAGTCATCACATTTTAATAAGTAAGTTGTCACATTGTAATAAGTAAGTTGTCACATTGTCAAAAGTAAGTTGTCACATTGTAATAGGTAAGTTGTCACATTGTAATATGTTAGTTGTCACATTGTAATAGGTAAGTTGTCACATTTTAATAAATAAGTTGTCACATTGTAATAAGTAAATTGTCAAATTGTAATAAGTAAGTTGTCACATTGTAATACGTTAGTTGTCACATTGTAATATGTTAGTTGTCACATTGTAATAAGTAAGTTTTCACATTCTATTTCCACAGGGAAAGAGATTATCTGGCAGCTGAAGAACAAACTCGAGCTGGGAAAGCTCTTCTTGACCAGGAGGGGGAATCTGTGCCCTCTGCGATACAGAGCAGGGGAATGGGAGGTAACTACCAAACCATTTCTTGTAACGAGGGCGGCTCCCCATCGTCGACGTTGTTAAGTGACACAGTAAACTGGGAGATTGAAAGTGATCCGGAAGTGGATGGTAATATCCAATGTTTATCTCCTCCATCCGTTGGATTGCTGGTGTTGGGAAAGAAACCTCCTCATTTGATACGTTTTTGTTCTTGTTGAAATTATGGAGGGAAAGGGAGTTAACTCTTATTTTATCCTCCTTTATTTGGCACACAAACAAAACAAACAACAAACCCTCTTGGTCAAAGGTTCACATAATGTTAGTTCAATATAACATTAATTCATCTTAACCTATGATAAATGTGACCCGTTATGAATGTGGCCCTGTTATAAATGTGGCCCTGTTATAAATGTGGCCCCGTTATAAATGTGGCCCTGTTATACATGTGGCCCTGTTATAAATGTGGCCCTGTTATAAATGTGGCCCTGCTATAAATGTGGCCCTGTTATAAATGTGGCCCCATTATGTGACCTGTTATAAATGTGGCCCTGTTATAAATGTGGCCCTGTTATAAATGTGGCCATGTTATAAATGTGGCCCTGTTATAAATGTGACCCTGTTATAAATGTGGCCCAGTTATAAATGTGGCCTTGTTATAAATGTGACCCTGTTATAAATGTGGCCATGTTATAAATGTGGCCCTGTTACAAATGTGGCCCAGTTATAAATGTTACCCCCTTATAAATGTGGCCCTGTTATAAATGTGGCCCTGTTATAAATGTGACCTGTTAGAAATGTGGCCCTGTTATAAATGTGGCCATGTTATAAATGTGGCCCTGTTATAAATGTGGCCCAGTTATAAATGTGACCCTATTATAAATGTGGCCCTGTTATAAATGTGACCCTGTTATAAATGTGGCCCTGTTATAAATGTGACCCAAATATAATTGTGACCCCCTTATAAATGTGACCTCGTTATAAATGTGACCCTATAAGTTGTGTTTATGAAGAAATTATACTTGTCTGGACTGTGACTGACTAAACCAACAATTACAATACTAAATACCCATTAATGTATTGTAATGCTAGATATTGGAGGTTACAAGACTTTAAAACATGTTCTGCCATAGATCCCTTGAGTCCACATTCTCAACTGGTTATGTTTGTCTAAGTTGTTGCATAGCAGAGCCACTTAATAAACAAAAAGATTATTTGATACATTTTATGTCTATTAACCTAGGCAGAGTAGTAGAACAAATAGAGACATACCCACACACACAAACACCCACACACACAAACACCCACACACACAAACACCCACACACACAAACACCCACACACACTAACACCCTCCCCAAATCCAACCACTTTTGCATAAATTGTATGTTTCTAAATTCCCCCCCCAAAAAGCACCGTCATTATTTTGCGTACTGTTGATTGATTTCTTTAGATGACAGCCGCACTGCCAGGAAGTTGGCTATTGTTGATTGTCGCAGTTTGGCCGGTGTTTGGGGGAACAGCTTCAAGGGTGGTGGCACGGAGGACGAAGGTAATGATAGGCTGAATGTAACTGTAGGGGACGGAGGTAACGATAGGCTAAATGTATTGACACTCGTAGGGGAGGCAAATAGCCAGATTGTCCCAGATGTTAGACAAATAGCCAGATTTTAAACAAAAGATTATTATTGGATTGGTGAGATTTTCTACTCATTAATAGGGGGGGAAGGGGTGGATTGAGTAAAATATCTATATACCTGAGAATGTTTTAATAAAAAGTTTAATACACTTTAATGAATTATAGTAGAATATTTGATACTTATTGCTGTCATCATTTAAGCAGACATGAATTTTGAAAAAAAAAATGAGTTGTTTATAGAGTAGTATTTATTAGATAATTTACAAAAATGTTGTTTATGAGTTATTTATAGAATGTTGTTTGTTCCAATGCAGTTGTTTACAAGTGCAACATCATTCACCTTGACCTTGCCAACATACACACTGTGAGGGACAGCTTCAACAAACTGAGGACCTTGTGTCACAGCTATGTGGAGGGCACGTAAGTCATGTGTGCACTAGGTCAGAGTTTGTGTCACAGCTATGTGGAGGGCACGTAAGTCATGTGTGCACTAGTTCAGACTTTGTGTCACAGCTATGTGGAGGGCACGTAAGTCATGTGTGCACTAGGTCAGACTTTGTGTCAATCAGACTTTTGAAGCATCTAGTTTAGTTGTGATTTAGTTCAGTCATGTTTGTGTTAAATTGCCATCAAGTAGGTGTGTAACTTGATTAAGAGGAGGCTGGACAAAAAAGGCAGGGAGGGATGGATGGATTGATGGATGGATGGACGGACGAACTAAGGAGGCAGGCCCCAGTCCTACATGGGCTGCCTATATGGGCTGTAGCCACACAGGGATGGATGGATTGATGCAGGGATGGACAGACGAACTAAGGAGGCAGGCCCCAGTCCTACATGGGCTGCCTATATGGGCTGTAGCCACACAGGGATGGATGGATGGACGGATGGATGGACGGACGAACTAAGGAGGCAGGCCCCAGTCCTACATGGGCTGCCTATATGGGCTGTAGCCACACAGGGATGGATGGATGGATTGGATTGATGGATGGATGGATGGATTGATGGATGGATGGACGGACGAACTAAGGAGGCAGGCACCAGTCCTACATGGGCTGCCTATATGGGCTGTAGCCACACAGGGATGGATGGATGGACGGATGGATGGATGGATTGATGGATGGATGGATGGATTGATTTATAGAGGGATGGACGGATGGACTAAGGAGGCAGGCCACAGTCCTACATGGGCTGCCTATATGGGCTGTAGCCACACAGGGATGGATGGATGGATTGATGGATGGATGGATGTATTGATTGATAGAGGGATGGACGGATGGACTAAGGAGGCAGGCCCCAGTCCTATATGGGCTGTAGCCACACAGGGATTGATGGATGGACGGATGGATGGATGGATTGATAGATGGACTGACGGATGGACTAAGGAGGCAGGCCCCAGCCCTACATGGGCTGTACCGCCACAGGGATGGATGTTTTAAGATGTGATTAAATAATGTCAGTTGCTGGTTAGTTGGGTTGTAAACTTAAACTCATTTCCCTCGTGGCCAGATATTACAAGAACCTGTCTGGCAGCATGTGGCTGACCTACATCTCAGCACTGCTGCGGGGCGCCAACATTGTTGTTGAGCTCATGCTGGTCAAGAAAAGACCGGTGCTGGTGCACTGCTCCGACGGGTGGGATCGCACGTCACAGATAGTCTCCCTTTCAGAGGTCATGATGGACCCGTACTACAGGACATTTGAGGTAAGTCAAGGGAGGTTATCATGTTTGACCCAAATTGTTAAATTGATTACAACGAAGTTAAGCCATCCTTTCACATAATTATTTACTATCAAACCATTATCAGCTTTGAAATAAACACAGGACATATTTTAATTAACACACTAGATTTACTATATTTTTTACCCAACGTGTACAAAAATGTCTGAGGAAGATCCTTACCAAATATAAGCTTTTCAACTCTTAATGTGCCAAAGCGCGATAATCAGCGGTTTACCGTCTTTTACCAAAGCGCAATAATGCGCGACTAGATAGAACTCTCGTTAGAAACTAAATTACGGAAAATAAAAACTCTTCAGTGCGTGAAAAACAATGTTTTTGAATTCAGGCATTGGCGGCTGTTTCCCTCACTTGTGTTATCGTTTTTTTTTTTTCGAAGATGCGATTTTGCTATATTTTATTACTAAAATAATAGTACTAAACACCAGGTAAAAATAGTTTTAAACTCAAAAGGTCTTTCGGATACATAAAATAATCATTCTTATCCTAAAAGATGAAGTCAGTATGACAATAATAATATAAATGGATTTTACGCAATTTTTTAAATTTCATAACCGGTTGATCGCTATTCGGGAAATTCTTACGCACTGAAGCTGAAGTTTACCGAAAACCTTATGGCAGATTAAGAGTTAAAAATTATCAGCAAGTCATTGCTGTTGAGAAGGACAAAAGTGTGTTTAATAAGGAAAAAAATTATTCCAACACAATTTTTTTTTTATTTCCAGGGGTTCCAAGTTGTTGTGGAAAGAGAGTGGCTGCACTTTGGCCACAAGTTTGGTGAGAGAGGCGGCCATGACCCCAACTGTACCGACACCAATCAGATGAGTCCCATCTTCCTCCAGTTTCTGGACTGTGTCTACCAGCTGACCCTGCAGTACCCGGCCGAGTTTCAGTTCAACGAGGCTTACCTGGTGAGTTGTCAGCATGCACTGTTGTTTTTTTTGTACTGCTTCGCATCGTTGTTCTTTTTGTACCGCTGTGCATCGTTGCTCTTTTTGTACCGCTGTACATCATTGTTCTTTTAGTACCGCTGTGTAATGTTCTTTTTGTACCGCCATGCATTGTAGTTCTTTTTGTACTGCTGGACATCGTTGTTCTTTTTGTACCGCTGTGTATCAATCTTTTTGTACTGCTGTGCATTGTTGCTCTTTTTGTACCACTGTACATCATTGTTCTTTTAGTACCGCTGTGTAATGTTCTTTTTGTACTGCCGTGCTTCGTTGTTCTTGTTGTACCGCTGTGTATCATTCTTTTTTGTACCGCTGTACATTGTTGTTCATTTTGTACCGCTGTGCATTGCACGCAGAATAACTTAGTTATGTACATGTACTTAGAACTGCTAACCCAGTAATCAACAACGACGACATGTTCCCCCGCAGGTGAAGCTGCTGAAGCACTCGCAGGCATGCCTGTTTGGAACATTCTTGTACAATTGCCAGAGGGAGCGAGAGCTCTGGGGCAAGGACACAGCCTCAGTTTGGTCGCTGCTAAAACCAGAAAATATCCAGTTTGTCAACTTGCTCTATGACAAGACATCCCAGAAGGTAAACATTTCAGGGGGGGGGGCTATTGATAAATTACTACTGATATTTATGTGAGTTTTAAACTACTACTGACGTTAACATGGATTTTATACTACTGAAATTTACAAGGATTTTATACTACTGAAATTTACAAGGATTTTATACTACTGAAATTTAAAAAGATTTTATACTACTGACATTTACAAGCATTTTATACTACTGAAATTTTAAAGGATTTTATACAACTGAAATTTACAAGCATTTTATACTACTGAAATTAACAAGCATTTTATACAACTGAAATTTACAAGCATTTTATACAACTGAAATTTACAAGCCTTTTATACTACTGAAATTTAAAAGGATTTTATACCACTGAAATTTACAAGGATTTTATACTACTGAAATTTACAAGGATTTTATACTACTGAAATTTACAAGGATTTTATACTACTGAAATTTACAAGGATTTTATACTTCTGAAATTTACAAGGATTTTATACTACTGAAATTTACAAGGATTTTATAATACTGAAATTTACAAGGATTTTATACTACTGAAATTTACGAGGATTTTATACTACTGAAATTTAAAAAGATTTTATACTACTGAAATTTACAAGCATTTTATACTACTGAAATTTACAAGGATTTTATACTACTGAAATTTACAAGGATTTTATACTACTACTGATGTTTATGTAGATGTTAAATTTCTGACATTTACATAGATTTTAATCTACTTCTGATATTTATATGGATTTTAAACTTTTACTAATATTTAGATGGATTTTAAACTTTTACTGATATCTGTATGAAGATCTCTGTGGAAGAAATGACTGTGACATTTGAAATGGTTAGTTATTGCCTCTATCTGATAGGGATAGGAGGTCAAAAATAGAACGTTCTAACTGAGGTTTTAAGTAGTAATAACATCTCTGACCCTTTGAAAAATTCAAATGTATTTAGTTAATAAATGATAATCTGTTAATGGTTAACTATCTCAAAACTACAAAAATGCCACGTAGCCATTGCTTCCATGGAGGTCTACATATGGATTTTAATGAAAAATATTTTTCTATGCCCTTAAATAAAATAAACTCCTGTTATTTCTATGCTATTAAATAAAATAAACTCCTGTTATTTCTATGCTATTAAATAAAAATAAACTCCTGTTATTTCTATGCTATTAAAATAAAATAAACTCCTGTTATTTCTATGCTATTAAATAAAATAAACTCGTTATTTCTATGCTATTAAATAAAATAAACTCCTGTTATTTCTATGCTATTAAAATAAAATAAACTCCTACTATTTCTATGCCTATAAATCAACATCAGTTATATAAGTTAAAACAAGAATCTTTGAACCAGCAATGAACAAAGATATGATCAAATGTCTGATGATGTTCATGCAGGTTTTGACGGCCAAATTTAGCGAGCATGATGTCGTCCTGTGGAAGTCTGTTTACATGGCTGGGCTCTCCCCGTGGCCGCACGGAAGTCAAATTGATTTTTACCTGGACTCCTCACCTGCTGGAGGAAGTGAGGACGGAGCAAATGTACCTGTTGATGGAGTGCCTCGATCCAAGTGAGTGAAATAGATGTCAGTGAAAGGTGGAGTTGATAGAATGTTCCATCTTTGATGACATGCTCCATCTTTGATGACATGTTCTATCTTTGATGACATGTTCCATCTTTGATGACCTGTTCTATCTTTGATGACATGTTCTATCTTTGATGACCTGTTCTATCTTTGATGTCCTGTTCCATATTTTATTACCTGTTCTGTCTGCGATGCAATGTTCCGACTTTGATGACATGTTCCTTTGGAAATTCCTTTTGTTGTATTGTGCATGTAATGAGAATACTCATAAGGCCACTGCTTCTCAAATAATTGTTAATGTATATTTTTTAGAAAGTTAAGTCTAAAACCAAGAGAAAATTAATAATAACTATTCCTTGAAAGTATGAACAAAGAGATACATGATCAAATTTGATACACCCTGTAGTTTCAACAAAATACTGCTCCGCGTGACTCTTCAGTCATGTCGTTAAAGGCTTGACTGTTTTAACAGGAAACAACTCTTTTCTTGGTCTTTTAACTTTCCTCTGGTCAGTGTGTAATGTTGTGTCCACTTCTGGTCAGTGTGCAATGTTGTGTCCACTCCTGGTCAGTATGAAATGTTGTGTCCACTTCTGGTCAGTGTGAAATGTTGTGTCCACTTCTGGTCAGTGTGCAATGTTGTGTCCACTCCTGGTCAGTATGAAATGTTGTGTCCACTTCAGGTCAGTGTGCAATGTTGTGACCACTTCTGGTCAGTATGCAATATTGTAATTGGAATTCGATATATTTAGCACAACCTATTCAAAGATACACTTTGTTTTGTATTAAATTAGGGGTATAAATAATATGCAGCTTGCACTTACACGAATATTAAAACGCCTGTAGTAATGTTATTTTTGAAAAATTTAATTGCCAATATTAAGATTTAAATTTCTTTTTGCTGTGTCAGAAATTCCAAGTCTCTCATTGCAGGTCAATGGACGACCTGTCTAAAACCAGCCTGGACAGTGGTCGGCGTAACAGTGACCCGAGCATCACCCAGAGCCAGGAGTCGGCCAGCTCATTAGTCATGTACAGCCAACACAACGCATCGTCATCCCATGAAATTATCCACTGCGCCGAAGATTCTGGCCCTTCTCCTCCCACTAAACTGGACATTGTCCAAGCTGGGGAGGATGATGCGGTCAAGTTTCCAGAAATCCTAGCACCAGCGGCCAGCATGTCATTGGAAGACAGCACAGAGCGGGATGTGACATCACATGACATCATTTCTAAAGAAAGGCAAGCGGCGCCCGCAGCTGCGCTCAACGGAAATCATCTGTGCACATTGTGTGAAACTGATGTGCACAGAACCAACGGAAATCATCCGTGCACATTGTCTGAGGATGACGTGCACAGACCCAGTATTAACAATGAGATTGTTTCAGAACTCAATGGAAGCTCCGTAGGTCTTGTATCATCAGCCGTACCCAGTCGGGAGGCTAAGGCTAACTGTGAACAGTCGTTGTGTTGTGACAGTCCTAAAAGTGAACTGACCTTATGTTGTGACATTTCAACCTTTGAACCCAATGTGCTTTCACCCAATCCCATCCCAAACGGCCTCTGTAAGGGCCACGACTGCCCGGCCGCCAGGAGCCAAAGTCTTAGTTCTAATAATAAATTTTACATTGGTGATGGGGCGCCAGCCCAGACGGCGGCCTCGGTGGCAAGTCTGTCTGACTGCAACCTGCGGCAGACGTCTCTACTGGCCGAGCGTCTAGCCGAATCTGATTGGAAGCACAATGCCAGTGACATTAATTATTTATATAATAGTAGTTTTAGGAAACATAGCAATTGTGATGAGGCCCAGCATTCCATGGACAAGGAACATTCTTCTGCTGTCAGCAAACTGATCAACGGCACCAAGCATTTGGCTTATGTTAACGGGAAATCTGGCCTGCCAGAATCAGGGGCTGCCAGATTGGAGAGCAATCATTTCATTGGCGTTCATTCGTCTAACCAGGTGGATAACGCAAGGACTAGTATTAATTCAGCATCCACGGATACACTTATAGAGGATGTAGGTTCTGGTAATGGGGACAGCTTGCCGCCTGATGAGCCCTATTCTCTAGAAGTCGGCACATATCCCGACAGCCCCGCTACCGCTACTCTCTCATCCACGCTGTGCCCCTTGAAGAGGGAGAGTCTTACGACCCTGGCCGAGATCGGTGGTGGGAATAACCTGATGTCCAGGAGGGCCAGGGCAGCGTCGGGGGCCAGTCGCGATTTGAGTGCATCCCCAAACGGCTGTCGGGGTAACTGGAACGATACAGGTCGACTGAGGCACCCCAGTGGGGGAGAGCCGAGGCACCCCAGTGGGGGGGAGCTGATGACCAGAGGCTGGCTTGGCGCCACAGTCGCAACAAGTACCACGGACATCAGCGATTCAAGTGTGGGCAAGGTAGGGGGACCTAGAGATTCATGTGTGGGGGAGGTAGGGTGACCTAGAGATTCATGTGTGGGCAAGGTAGGGTGACCTAGAGATTCATGTGTGGGCAAAGTAGGGTGACCTAGAGATTCATGTGTGGGCAAGGTAGGGGGACCTAGAGATTCATGTGTAGGCAAGGTAGGGGGACCTAGAGATTCATATGTGGGCAAGGTAGGGGGACCTAAAGATTCATGTGTGGGCAAGGTAGGGGGACCTAGAGATTCATGTGTGGGGGAGGTAGGATGACCTAGAGATTCATGTGTGGGCAAGGTAGGGTGACCTAGCGATTCATGTGTGGGCAAGGTAGGGTGACCTAGAGATTAAGGTGTGGGCACAGTAGGGTGATCTAGAGATTCATGTGTGGTGGAGGTAGGGTGACCTAGAGATTCATGTGTGGGGGAGGTAGGGTGACCTAGAGATTCATGTGTGGGGGAGGTAGGGTGACCTAGAGATTCATGTGTGGGGGAGTTAGGGTGACCTAGAGATTCATGTTTGAGGGAGGTAGGGTGACCTAGAGATTCAGGTGTGGGTGAGGTAGGGTGACCTAGAGATTCATGTGTGAGGGAGGTAGGGTGACCTAGAGATTCAGGTGTGGGCATTGACTGGGCATGGTAGGGTGACCTAGAGATTCATATGTGAGGGAGGTAGGATGACCTAGAGATTCAAGTGTGGGCAAGGTAGGGTGACCTAGAGATTCAAGTGTGGGCAAGGTAGGGTGACCTAGAGATTCATGTGTGGGCAAGGTAGGGTGACCTAGAGATTCATGTGTGGGCAAGGTAGGGTGACCTAGAGATTCATGTGTGGGGGATAGAGATTCATGTGTGAGGGAGGTAGGGTGACCTAGAGATTCATGTGTGGGGGAGGTAGGGTGACCTAGAGATTCATGTGTGGGGGAGGTAGGGTGACCTAGAGATTTATGTGTGGTGGAGGTAGGGTGATCTAGAGATTCATGTGTGGGTGGGCAAGGTAGGGTGACCTAGAGATTCATGTGTGGGGGAGGTAGGGTGACCTAGGGTAAGGTATGGCGATCTAATAGTGATTCATGCATTGGGAAATTTTTAGTGCAGTTGATGAATCTTATTTAGGCAATTCAAAATATATTTTTTATGGTCAATTAGTGATTTGCTGATTAGCCAGGTGTCACATATAGCAGATATAGTGCTAATATAACCCATCTGGTCCTAGGTCACTGACCCCTACCATTTGATATGTTTACTGGAATGAAATAATGATCTCTGTAGGTAACAACTCCGTGCATGGACAGACAACCCAGCATCAAACAACATATTGATGTGGACGGCTTGACCCTCTTCTGTGATGAGAGACAGCGACTACTGACAGAATGCTTCCTAGAAAAGGACAGGATGATTTTTGAAATAGAAAACCGCTACCTGCAAGTCCTGGACCAGATGAACGGCATCAGACGCCATCAACTGCCCAACAACTACATGGACGAATTTGTAAGTCAATTTGATTGTGTTGCTAGCCTCTGAACTACTCTCTCTCTCTCAGATGGAATCATATGACAATAAACATTTCTCTAAACAACTCTCTCTCTCAGATGGAATCATATGACAATAAACATTTCTCTAAACAACTCTCTCTCTCTCTCTCAGATGGAATCATATGACAATAAACATTTCTATGAACAACTCTCAGATGGAATCATATGACAATAAACATTTCTCTAAACAACTCACTCTCTCAGATGGAATCATATGACAATAAACATTTCTCTAAACAACTCTCTCTCTCTCAGATGGAATCCTATGACAATAAACATTTCTCTAAACAACTCTCTCTCTCAGATGGAAGCATATGACAATAAACATTTCTCTGAACAACTCTCTCTCTCAGATGGAATCATATGACAATAAACATTTCTCTAAACAACTCTCTCTCAGATGGAATCATATGACAATAAACATTTCTCTAAACAACTCTCTCTTTCTCTCAGATGGAATCATATGACAATAAACATTTCTATGAACAACTCTCTCTCTCAGATGGAATCATATGACAATAAACATTTCTATGAACAACTCTCTCTCTTAGAAGAAATCATATGACAATAAACATTTCTATGAACAACTCTCTCTCTCAGATGGAATCATATGACAATAAACATTTCTCTAAACAACTCTCTCTCAGATGGAGTCATATGACAATAAACATTTCTCTGAACAACTCTCTCTCTCTCTCTCAGATGGAATCCTATGACAATAAACATTTCTCTAAACAACTCTCTCTCTCAGATGGAATCATATGACAATAAACATTTCTCTAAACAACTCTCTCTCTCTCAGATGGAATCCTATGACAATAAACATTTCTCTAAACAACTCTCTCTCTCTTAGAAGGAATCCTATGACAATAAACATTTCTCTAAACAACTCTCTCTCTCTGATGGAATCATGTGACAATAAACATTTCTATGAACAACTCTCTCTCTCAGATAGAATCATATGACAATGAACATTTCTATGAACAACTCTCTCTCTCAGATAGAATCCTATGACAATAAACATTTCTCTAAACAACTCTCTCTCTCTCTCAGATGGAATCATATGACAATAAACATTTCTATGAACAACTCTCTCTCTCAGATGGAATCATATGACAATTAACATTTCTCTGAACAACTCTCTCTCGGATGGAATCATATGACAATAAACATTTCTCTGAACAACTCTCTATTTTTTTCATCAAGTTTTAATTTTTTAGAATGTATACTAATCTAGAAATTAACTTATAATTCCTTTTAATGATTTTTAAAAAATCATCCACAGATGATGAGTGAATCGGAAGGGGGAGACAATAGTTCCCTGGGTTCCCTTGGGAACCCCGCTTCCGATGCCAGCTGGGAAAATGTTGACGAGTCCGAGTCCAAGATAGTGATGTGGGTTCCTGATGAAGCCGTGACCCACTGTGCGGGATGTGGGGGACAATTCTGGGTCTTGAGGCCCAAACATCACTGCCGGTAGGTCAAACATCACTGCCAGTAGGTCAAACATCACTGCCGGTAGGTCAAACATCACTGCCGGTAGGTCAAACATCACTGCCGGTAGGTCAAACATCACTGCCAGTAGGTCAAACATCACTGCCGCTAGGTCAAACATCACTGCCGGTAGGTCAAACATCACTGCCGGTAGGTCAAACATCACTGCCGATAGGTCAAACATCACTGCCGGTAGGTCAAACATCACTGCCGGTAGGTCAAACATCACTGCCGGTAGGTCAAACATCACTGCCGGTAGGTCAAACATCACTGCCGGTAGGTCAAACATCACTGCCGGTAGGTCAAACATCACTGCCGGTAGGTCAAACATCACTGTCGGTAGGTCAAACATCACTGCCGGTAGGTCAAACATCACTGCCGGTAGGTCAAACATCACTGTCGGTAGGTCAAACATCACTGCCGGTAGGTTTAGATGATTTGTTCCATGGCCAGACTTTGAGTTTTTGTAACACTTTTAATTGTATTTGGTACACTTGTCCTTATGTTTACATGCTAGTACTAGTATGTTTGCTTGTCCAGTGTGTTCACTTTTCAGTGTGTTAACTAGTTGTCTTGGAACCATTTAGTGTATCGCAGGGTCTCCAAACTTTTCTGCCGAAGGGCCGCATTAACTGTCAAACAGCAGTTCGGGGGCTGTCTATTAGCCCCGTGGGCTAACTATTAGCCCCAACTACTAAATTTTGTGGTAAACTACAAGTAAAAATATAATAAATATATCTATATTCTTTTGAGATTTAAAGGTCTCCAGGTGCCAGATGTGAGGGCCTCGTGGGCCGCATCTGGCCCGCTGGCCGTAGTTTGGAGACCCCTGGTGTATAGCATTCTACTGTGTATAGTTTCCTTTAGTATACACCATCCTACAGTGTATAGCATCCTACAGTGTATAGCATCCTACAGTATGTATAGCATCCTATAGTGTATACCATCCTATACTGTATAGCATCCTACAGTGTATAGCATCCTACAGTGTATACCATCCTATAGTGTATAGCATCCTATAGTGTATAGCATCCTATAGTGTATAGCATCCTATAGTGTATAGCATCCTATAGTGTATAACATCCTATAGTGTATAACATCCTATAGTGTATATCATCCTATAGTGTATACCATCCTATAGTGTATATCATCCTATAGTGTATATCATCCTATAGTGTATACCATCTTATAGTGTATATCATCCTATAGTGTATATCATCCTATAGTGTATATCATCCTATAGTGTATACCATCTTATTGTGTATATCATTTCTCCTCTCATACCCCAGGAAATGCGGGAGAATCTTCTGTTTCTACTGTTCCAACTACCAATGTCCAGTCCCTGACCAGCAACTCCATAAACCTGTTCGCGTCTGCCGTCGCTGCTACTCAGAACTTGTCCAGCAGAGCCCCGGGGCATCCTCGGATGGTCGCATTCCTACTCTTGTGACAGATGGTTAAATTTGATTTATTTGCTTGTGACGGATGATTAAATTTGATTTATTTACTTGTGACAGATGATTAAACTATTAGATATGACTTATTTACTTGTGACAAATGGTCAGGCTATAAGATATGACTCATTCACCACTGACAGATGGTTAGGCTAATATATATGACCCATTTAATTGTGACGTATGGTTAGGATAATAGATATGACCCATTTAATTGTGACTTATGGTTAGACTAATAGATATGACCCATTTAATTGTGACGTATGGTTAGGCTAATAGATATGACCCATTTAATTGTGACGTATGGTTAGGCTAATAGATATGACCCATTTAATTGTGACATATGGCGAGGCTAATAGATATGACCTATTTAATTGTGACGTATGGTCAGGCTAATAGATATGAGGCCATCCATAAGATAAGACTTACTCTCCTGTAACTTGTTGTTAGGCTATTCATTATGATTTAATACATTTTGTGACAGATGGTTAAGATACTATTAGTTATCTTGTGACAGATAGTTGAGATACAACCTGTTACCTTATGACTGTTGGTTAAGATACAAAGTTTGTCCTGAATAATTTTCTATGTTATTTTGCTCTGCTTCGTAAAACTGACATCACTTGAAAGCAAATGTCCTCATAATCATCACTCAATGGCTGTTAAACTCTGTGAATTGAATCTTATTGCATCAAGTTCCAATAGCATCATATAGGATGACACGATTGTTTTTAAGTTTTATCATTAATTATTACATGTTATTATCGGTTGGAGTAAATATCTTTAAAAAATTTATCGTAAAACACAAATCTTGTGGGAGCCTGGGTTGTGTGAGAAATGTGTGGGCCTTATTTTATTTTTATGTGGGCCTTAGTTTATGTTTATGCATTGAACTTATTTAACTCAATAGCTCCTGAAGGGCTACTTCCGTATCTATGCCATATTCCGGACAAAAGGGAAGCAACTTCGTAAAGCTTTTGATTCAATTAGATTAGAAAAATGCTTTTCTTTTCTAAAGATATCCGCTATCTTAAAAAATAGAATGTTTAACCATCCAGGAATGAATTAAGTTTAGTAATAATGTAACATGCACAGCGAAGTAATGACGATTAAAGACCGATACCTCTGGTGAATACATACTCGATAGAGACGCGTCAAACTAATTCACACATGGATCCAAAGTGAAACAAGATAAAAACATCCGGTAATTTTTATTGAAATCTCGTAGAATCACAAAATAGCTGGAAGTCTTGAGGACAGCAAGATTTCGATGCTTCTATTAACCAAAAATGCAAGAGTGTGTCGCTATGTGAACAGACGCATTTGAACGCATCCATACTGAGCCCTATAAGTATAAGGACGCATTTAGTCGCATCAGGAGCTAATGATTTAACAGGACAGTAGACCTTTGTGAGATAACTGCCCCGAGTAACAGCAAGGGAGATGATAGGACTGCTAATACCCCATGGAGGTAGAGATGAGAAGGGAGCTAGTCCATTGGGATGACGTTGTGTCATGGAGGCCAACCTGTCATGGTGGCCAACCGGTCATGGAGGCCAACCTGACATGGTGGCCAACCTGTCATTGAGGCCCACCTGTCATTGAGGCCCACCTCTGGCTGCGTCAGTGTTTTTTTTATTAGGAAACTATTCCATCAGTCTGCCAAGATTGAAAGAAAGGTCAAGGATGTTATGTTGGCTTAGACTCCCAGTTACTTATAAAATGTTCATCTTGAAACAAATAATTGGCCTCACTTAGGTTTAGTTAGTCCATTGTTTGGGCTTGGTCTCATGTGACATGTTGTCATGTGGCATCCTGTGACATGTTGTCATGTGGCATCCTGTGACATGTTGTCATGTGACATCCTGTCACATGTTGTCATGTGGCATCATGTGACATGTTGTCATGTGGCATCATGTGGCATGTTGTCATGTCAGCATTGCCTGTCATGTCATGTCATCATTGCCTGTCATGTCATGTCATCATTGCTTTATGTTCTGCTGGGGTTTGCAATGTCAGAATGCTAGGCCAAATATAATTATTTGCAACCAAAAAAAAACCAATTTTTGTTTACCAATTTTATTTTGTATTGAATGAACTGAAGTTTTCATGGTTTGATGATCAGTTGTTATTTTAAAGATCTATTCTGTGCCCATGTCTAACTGTAAGTTGTTGTTTTTTTTGTCCCAACTTTCCATGAACCTTGTTTGTGGCATGTTGGAGAACATAGAAGACTTGGCCACAAAGAGAAATGTTGTGTTATTACTATTTATTGTTTGGCAAGAAAGACGGCTAAGGGGAAACAATCCAGGTTTAAGGGAGAGAACTAGTCCGGTTAAAAAATAAATTAGGTGATCAACAGCACTGGCCAGATTTGATGCCAATATCCCATTCTAGATAGGTGATCAACAGCACTGGCCAGATTTTATGCCAATATCCCATTCTAGATGGGTGATCAACAGCACTGGCCAGATTTTATGTCGATATCCCATTCTAGATTCTCAAATCTTAATTTGTATATATCTGCTCCCACATACTCACATTCACATGGCTGTAGACAACTAGGTTCTAACTAGATGCCTTCACTAGATCTAAGTCAATTACCCCTGTTGTGGTCTGTAGTCTAAATATAGACACATCCGGGCTCTCACCTTGAGTAAGGATGTCCCCACTGTTACTGTGTTAGTAAGGATGTCCCCACTGTTACTGTGTTAGTAAGCATGTCCCCACTGTTGCTGTGTTAGTAAGCATGTCCCCACTGTTACTGTGTTAGTAAGGATGTCCCCACTGTAACTGTGTTAGTAAGGATGTCCCCACTGTTACTGTGTTAGTAAGGATGTCCCCACTGTTACTGTGTTAGTAAGGATGTCCCCACTGTTACTGTGTTAGTAAGGATGTCCCCACTGTTACTGTGTTGCTCTCAATCTGGTCTTTCACATCGATGAACATTTGCTCCACTTTTCAACAATCTAGCCATAAATTGATTGGTAAGAAACGTCACCATTGACTTAAACTTAAAGAAATGCTGAAATGGCGTCAGAATGAATTCTTATTTATGTTGGCCACTGAGAACTTTGTACTGGGGACAAATAAGTTTAATAAGGCTCCAAGAAACGTTCAAGCCTATTACTATTAAAATTACTATTACTATGTTTTGTTTTATGACATTGTTCAGGAACTTTCATGCTTTTGTTTTTGAACTATGGAACATAATCAGAGGATTACAGATAAGATTGAATAATACGAACGCTTGAAACATGTGTGTACATTGTACATGTATATCCACATGTGTACATGTGTCTCCCTGTGTGAATGTCTGTGTTAAATGATGAGTATGTGGATATGAGTCAACTTGTGTGTGTACATGACTTTGTGTGTACATGACTGTGTGTACATGACTTTATGTGTATATGACTGCATTACTTGACTTTGTGTGTATATGACTGCATTACATGACTTTGTGTGTACATGACTGCATGTACATGACTTTGTGTGTACATGCTGTATGTACATGACTTTGTGTGTACATGACTGCATGTACATGACTTTGTGTGTACATGACTGTACATGCCATGTGTACATGCCTGTGTGTGCACACCTTTGTTAAAATGTATGTGCAAATGTCTGCCCCTATAAAACTCACCACATTCGAAACCCAAATTATATCCTTATGTTTAGTGCGGACTTAAAAATCTTCTATTTATAAAAGTCTTATAGTTATTGCTTTCTGTTTCTATGTCTGTTAAGCTTAACAGTAACAGACTCAATAAGTAATATGTGGACACATCTCTATCAGAGTATAGGAAACATTAAATTTAAATCTTAAAATTAAAAAGGAAATGTTTCATGGTATTTGACTTGTGTGTTGTGGTCCTCAACTTTCACTTCAAAGACAAAATACCATGTGCACCATGTCCACCATGTGCATCACTGCTTCAACCTGTTCATCTGCTTCCATAGTAACGCTGCCAAATGTAAGGAAAATGATTTTTTGATATGCCAAAATCCTTTAAATTTATTATATAATATTATGTCATTATGCTAATATTCTGTCAAAAGCGATGCATGCTACTTACATGAGTTCTTGTATGACACGTAGATATTATTCAGTATTCAGCTAGATCAAGAGGACTTCTTTGCAGAGACAGGCATTATTACATTATTATAAATAAGGTTATAAATCATTATTATAAATAAGGTTACAAGTCATTATTATAAATAAGGTTATAAATTATAAATCATTATTATAAATAAAGTTATAAATCATTATTATAAATAAGTTTCTAGATTATTATTTTAATATTCTGTAGGTTCATATATTAAATGATCCTACCCAAATTTCTCACATTGTTTGAGCTAATATTAACGTTCTGTAGGTTCGTTCTTGTAGTCAAGAGCAAGCACTAAGTAAAACATACCAGAACTCTTGGCAACAGCACCACATTAAATGATACTTGTAGGCACCAGTGGTGGGAGATGTGGGCTTAATGATATGTCGTGTTGATAACATTTGAACATAGAATAATTGAATTAATTGTAAGTCAGAGTTGATCTGCTCTCATTTCTGGTTGTAACACATTCAATAAATGAAGAGGCTCAAAGTTGTGGTTCATCATGTTGTTGATTACATTTGTGTGCTCAGTGTGTCTTGGACTCAGGAGTCACATGATACATAATTCAGCTACAGCCAGTAGAGAATGTAGGTGGTCAATAAAATAAATATTATAAATATTATAATTAGTATTTGTAGTAAATAAATTTACGAGTGCAAAATGTAGGTAGTAATATTAGTAATATATATTTAAAAATGACTTGCTATCAAAGTACATGTAAAATTGCAATCTATGAATTCTATTATTTCTTTGGCTTTAGATAAGGGATAGGGTACCACAATCTATGAATTTTATTATTTCTATTCTATGCCTTTAGATCAGATAAGGGATAGGGTACCACAATCTATGAATTTTATTATTTCTATTCTATGCCTTTAGATAAGGGATAGAGTACCACAATCTATGATCTATAATAAATAATCATGATGTCAGCATGGCTCTGAAAACATTCGGATAATGAGTCCCAAAGATGTGATTGGGAAAATAAGATTAAATAACTTAAACCCACGAGAAATCATTAAAAAATTATTAAAATGATATAATGCGAATCAAACATTTAAGTGCGGATAAGGCGAGGCTACTCTTACTCTTAGTCTTAAACCTTTCTCACTTGGGTTACAGTTTCTTAATTAAGAGAAGTTGCCGACTTTTTAATTTCACTAACAAAAAAAGAAGAAAACTTGAAAGGAAGTCTAAAGATCCAAAGTTCAAGGGTCATATGATCAACTAACTGTCGTTCTACGGCTTATTTTTTGTTTTGCTTTGTTTGAGTATTTTAAAATACAGTAGATCTATATGTGGATCATGATTGAGTCCAATTATGTATGCAGATTTGTGACTTACGAGACAGGAAATGTTGCAGAAGTCATGAATGAAAACCGACTACTAATCAATTGTATCACAATTAATCTCTACACCAAATATTCTCACTGAAAAATGTGTCCACACAGGACAGACAGTTCAGACACACTAACACTAAACACGACAATAACAACAGTGAAACTTTTTAGTTATAAAGTAGATCTATAGACTATAGGCAACTTTATACGACATATCTCTTGACTTTTATGTCCATGATAATTATTATTTTTTAAAATTAATTTTAATTACGTCATTTAACATTTTACTAATTAATATCAGGGCACTCCTAATTTTAACTCCACTTGCTTGTACTCTGACATAAATACTGGGATATAGATATTTTCTTCCCTACTTATTACACATTGAAAAAAGATGTTTGAAAAAATTAATATTTTGCATCTCTGTGTCTCACATTCTAAAAGTTTGATGCTTAAACTTAAATTTATCATTACCGAAAATCTACCTGAAACTTCAAGTCATTTGGTCCCAGTGATCCTCACATGGCATCAGGGCCGGCTTCAGGCATAGGAAATCTAGGCAGACGCCTAGGACCGGCTTTAGGCATAGGAAATCTAGGCAGACGCCTAGGGCCTCCTATTAGCAGAGTCAGTATTAGTCTCATCATTAGTGGGAGTCTCACACAAGAATCGTTCCCATATTTATTTATTTATTTTTCTATGACATTTAGGGCCACCATATTCACTTCGCCTAGGGCCTCCTATTCCCTTACGGCGGCCCTGATGGCATGTCATCAATGAAACCCCATTACATCCAACCGTCGTCAGGGGCGTATCTCCCCTATACCGATGGAAACCAACCCACCACCACCCACACACACAATTTAATTAAAAAGACTTCAGTGGGTTTTGGGTGGGGTTTACCACCCCCTTCAGCTTTTTTTTGTTAAGTGTTGACGCCCCTGCCAACCATCATAGTGCAACCTCATAAACCACTTATTATACCACCCTAATTATCTTGACATGACATTGACATAGTACAACCTCATAAACCACTTATTATACCACCCTAATTATCTTGACATTGACATAGTACAACCTCATAAACCACTTATTATACCACCCTAATTATCTTGACATGACATTGACATAGTACAACCTCATAAACCACTTATTATACCACCCTAATTATCATGACATTGACATAGTACAACCTCATAAACCACTTATTATACCACCCTAATTATCTTGACATGACATAACATTGACATGGTGCAACCATATAAATCAATTATTATACCACCCTAATTATCTTGACATAACATTGACATAGTACAACCTCATAAACCACTTATTATACCACCCTAATTATCTTGACATAACATAACATTGACAAAGTGCACCGTCTCTACAGCCAGTGTAATAATGTTATCAGTATTGGTTCAAACTCATAAATTTAATTGAGTGAGGTCCCTTGGCTGGGTACAAAGTCTTTATCTGTCCTACTCGTGTCCTACATAACAACCAATCGTTATCCAAGAGCCGAAGACAACACGAGTGGTAACGTCTGCTAGAAGTAGAAGTTTGGGTTTCTTCATCGGGGATTCCTCGTGATTTGCCGAGACATTTCCGGTACAGGGTGCTTTCCGCGTTTCTGTTTTTTAACTTGTGTCCCCAGTTTCAGAATAACAGTTTCTTGTTTATTGAAGTCAAACTATCAGTAGCAGTCACCAAGTTGTCTGGGTACAATGTCAGCAGTCACCGGGTTGTCTGGCCTACAATGTCAGCTTGCACCAGGACAAGTTAAATAAGGTTATATGGATTACTTCAGCTTAGTGGCAGACGTGCAAAGGTTCTTAAGCATTTCTTAGTCAGGTCACCATACGTGGAAGGATAATGTCATCTAAGGCTTGTACAATAGAATACATTTTGGAATGGAACATATTAAAACGGAATCTCTAAATATCATATAACTGGTGACGTATTTCATGAGCAGTATTGGTGAGTTTGAACCCAAGCTCAAAGTTAGAGAGACCTACTGAAACAAAAAGAGATAGTACCAAATAATTTACTTTGACTCTATAGTCCATAGACCGTCCAGTAGTTAACTTTATGACCACGTTTGACGTCACATCTCATGGCCTGTCTGAAAGCACGCGTTTTGTATGAGTGTTTGTGCGCGCGTGTTAAACTGACTTACTCAAGACTTTGTGTCTCCATCGAAATGGTCAATATGTCATCCCCTCCCTCCATGTAGCACAGCAAAATGTGTACATGTACAAAGACACCTCCATCTAACCACACCAGCAAGACTTGTACATGTACAAAGACACCTCCATCTACCCACACCAGCAAGACTTGTACATGTACACATAAAGACACCTCCAACTATCCACACCAGCAAGACTTGTACATGTACACATAAAGACACCTCCATCTACCCACACCAGCAAGACTTGTACGTGTACAAAGACACCTCCATCTACCCACACTAGCAAGAATTGTACATGTACACATAAAGACACCTCCATCTAACCACACCAGCAAGATTTGTACATGTACACATAAAGACACCTCCAACCACCCACACCAGTTGCATGTCTAATTTGTTGTCAACTTGTAAGCGAACTCTCGCTACTCGCTGTTCGTAGTGTTAGAGAGACATTTGCTGGACTGTAAGCCACGGGGATTTGAGACTGCGATAATCGACTTGTGAATAAGGTGACCAGATTTTCCGAGGGGGGGGCAAAGCGGGACGGGGGGAGGGCAAAGCGGGACGGGGGGATCCCCCTCAGGTTTCGGGAGCAAAAAATAGGGACGTCTGGTCACTTTAGCGGGACATGGAGTCTGAGTTCGGGAGAAAGCCGCATCAAGGAGTAATGTAAAATGTAAACCCCAGAAATTGATGCGACAACCGCTTTACTTTAAGGATATAGCAATTTAAATTCATAAATTGCATCACTTTTTTAATATTGAATTAAATTTTAAGAAAATAATAAGTCATTCTTACCCAAAATCACAATAGAACTAATCTTATATATATTTATTTAATTCTGTAAGTGGTCCGACCATGCCGGACAAGAAGTAGCAAGCTGGCTGACCTCTGACTAGACCTGTCAACGGGTACCCGGGTCCCGGGTACCCGTTGACGAACAATTACCCGGGTAGTAAAATGTCGCCCGGGTACCCGTGAAAATGGTACTGCAATATCGTAACCACCAGTGTTTAAACTGTGGCTCTTATGTGTTCGAATTTCGGCTCGAGAATAATTTATCAAATTAAAATTTAACATGAAAATGCTTATATGAAATAAGTGTTAAAGGGAAATAAAACACGGTCTCGACAATAAACTACAAAGTATTTTGATACACTTTTTTTTTCCAGGAACATGAAACAAAAATCATTTAAAATAAAAAGGTTTTTGTTCTTTGAATTGTTCAAGTAAGGAAAATAAAACACAACGCCGATAACCACTATTAACTAGGAAGGGCTCGAAATGACCTTCACATTGGCTTTGAAATACGCCGTTTTTACCGACAGATCGAGCCAACCACCCGCCCCCAACCGACGCACACGTGTCTCCAATCCTATCCCCACCATACTTTAAAAAAAATGTTTCAATCGTTGAATGATTTTCACTATAATAACGAAAATAAATGGTGGTGGGGGGGGGGGACAATCCCCTCAGTATGACACAAAAGAGGACACAAGAGTGATAACTAGTAATGGCTAGAAATGACCTTGGCTTTGAAATACGCCGCTCTATGTTACCGATCGAGACGCGCCAATTTCTTTTATCTACCCCCCACACTAACATATGTTTCAATCCCATCCCCAACTTACTTTTAAAAAAATCAACACCTGCTATATTCTGGGGGGGGGGGGGGTTAATTTTAAAAAATTGTATTTAGAAAATCATATTTCAATCATTTGAACAATCTGTACCGTATTACAAAAATAAATACTGGGGGATGGGTCCACTAAGTAGGGGCAAGTCCTGAAAAGTTTAGTCAATTAAAACAGTTGTCAGCTACAGCAATGAACTAGAAATAACCCGCCATGTCATCATACCATTAGCACACCTCCCCCCTCCCCGCTAAAAAAAATCACCTTACCATCCCATCCCTCTGCTCACTGTTTTTACACCACTGTACTACAGTAGTATTTTAATGTCATCATTTTACAATCGTTGACTCATTCCATCAAAATTTGCATTTCCCCAATAAACAAAGCAGTAAAAGGCTAATGGTAGTAATATCGGGCATTAAAAAAATTACGAAGTTTTTGAGGCTTTTTGAACGGGTAACCCGGGTACCCGTTCAAATTTTGGACGGGTACCCGGGCAGCATTTTTCAACAATATTGACAGCCCTACCTCTGACCCCACCGACCAATCAGATTCTAAGAAAAGGTAGTGAACATTCAAAATTTCGTTGAATTGAAGTCAATTACCATGTTTTTTCAGAAAAACAAAATAACATGTATTTCGTAGTGTAATGGCTATAGCATGCGCCTAACACGCGGAGGTTGCAGGTTCATTTCCTAGCAAAGACATTATCATTTTAATTTTTAATAATATTTGTGTTTGTGCCCGTTCACTTCCTACTTTCTTTTCGATCATTGAAGCACAAGACGAGTGAGAATAAGCTTGACGATAGACCTTTGTCAGGTTACGCCAATTAGTCTCTGGTTGGAAAACTAGGGAGGTGCGGGGTGGCAAGTGGCTAACCACAGTGCACATTTTTGCAGATCAACAATGCGTCGCAGTTATCCCCGCATCCGAGGTTCATTCGCGTTGTGCTGATTTAATCGTGATGTAGTTTGTGTCTGTTTACCCCCCCCCCCCCCCACACACTTTCTTTGCACTATCTATGAGCAAATCTGCGGAGTATGATACGCCGCGGGCATCTAGTTGTATTTATTTTATCAAATTAAGTCTTGATTTTATCAACTCTCCTCAATCAAAAATGGCGTTTAAAAAAAAAAAAAAATTGGTTACAAAAGAACTCTTCAGTCTGTTGAAGTTAAAATCTTTAAGAGCTTCAATTATATAAATTATTATTAGGCTTTAAGATATAAATTATAAACAAATAACTTTTATTTAAATTAATTTTTTTACTAAATATGATATTTCAGCGTGGCAACGGGTCCACATCGAGTTCATTGAAGTGTTAAGTCTCTTTCACAGAAAAAAAGCGGGACTAACGGGCGTCCTGCCAGGACTAACGGGCGTCCTGCCGGGACTAACGGGCGTCCTGCCGGGACTAACGGGCGTCCTGCCGGGACTAACGGGCGTCCTGTCGGGACTAACGGGCGTCCTGCCGGGACATGAAGTCTGAAATTGGGACTGTCCCGCCCAAATCGTGACCTCTGGTCACCTTACTTGTGAATAATGTCATACTCTTAAAGTCAGGGGCGTCCAATCCTTTTTTTGCAAAGAAGGGCATATTCCATGAAGTAAATATATGAGCGGCTGGATTAAGATAATTCAACAAAAATGACAAAATTTGATTCTGAGTAAAAGCCTCAAAGAAAATAGATTTGTTTGGCTATTTGTAAAAGGTCTTTATTTATTCATTTATTTTTTAAAAAGGAGAAAATACTATCGCAATTTGCGAGCCTTTATAATTTTCTTATTCCATCTTTAGAAATTATTTTCATAAATTAAATAAATAATATCCTCGTTAGGTAATAAATATGTTTATAAATCTACTACGTTCCTAAAAAATAAATAAATAATTTTAAGAACATCGACACCATTTTTATTTCATTTCTCGAGACGCAAAAATAAATAATACTACGTCATCGATTTTTACAACCGGACGTCATCGATTTTTGCACTCTTAACAGCACATAACTTCATCGGAGTTAAGTAATGCTTATTAACAGTTGGTTAAAAATAATAGGTCATAGATTTTTGCAAACATTTGACGTAAACTTATTTTGTATCTTATAATTTCGGCTTTTCTGACACACGATGCTTTTACAGAAAACATCCATGAGTCAGTTAATTATGTAAGTTGAAGCCGCGGGCCTGTTAAAATTAAAGCGCAGGCCGCATGCGGTACGCGGGTCGGACTTTGGACACCAATGCAGTAAGTGTTAATATTTTACAACACCTGGTTATATTCCACGTTACTCGTTTGTATAATCAGTTGTCCAGTAATTGAGTAAAGAGATCAAACTTGGGAAAGTGATGGAATAAGTGTCACGTGACTTGCTATTTAACGAACCTTGAAAATATTTGATTTCTTTATTCATTCATTCATTAAACCTTAACGCCTTAACATATAAGCAACTCTTTTATGATTTTAATGTGGTTTTTTTAATTTTTAAAAATACATCGTTATTGAGTTATTGCTATTAAAATATATGGATTTGAACTAGAGAATCACTGGCACATACAGCATCTGTCATAGACAAACAGCATCTGTCATAAATTTTACATCATCTGTCATAGAAAAACTTGATCTGCTGTCTTCACAAAACTTAATGCGTGCCGCTTCGTGGCCCAGCTCAATGTACCGGCAGCAACAAAACTGGAGCAAGCACATAGAGAGCATGTCGTGAGATCCTTTGGAGTAGTTAGTTTAGTTGGATTCATTTTTATGGCTCTTTTCTCATGGCTGTATTTCATTTCATTGCTGTTTAATCACGGATGCATTCCATTCAATGGCTGTATTTTATTTCTTATCTTATCTTAGATATACAGACGATCCTTCTATGCAGAAGATAATTGCGTCCACAGACCATGAGAGATGATCTGTTGGCAAGTGATGCAGCGGTCACAGGCCACGGCTATAAGGGTTCCACGCATTACCCAGCCGCCTTACTATTGTCTAGTTAGGTACCCATTCAGAGCTGGGTGACCCGGGGATTCCTCAGGCCCCGGGAACAAATCCTCGCCTTTGCGTGGATTCGAACTCGTGACCATCGGTACGCCAGTCGAGCGCGCTACCACTCGACCGCATTTTAATCATGAGTGTATTATATTTCAGTTTAAAAGCTATTTAAGTAATTTAGTAATCTCTGCTGCCAGAACTTTATTAAAATAGACATTAGTTTTATCGGTTGTTATGACAACCAGATAGGTGATTGATTTTGTTATGTTCATCATGAATGTACAGGTGAATGATGCACATAAGATTAAGATATCAGCTGTTAGGTTGGTGTACAAAAATATCAGCTGTTAAGTTGGTGTCCACAAAATATCAGTTGTTTAGTTGGTGTTATACACAAAATATCAGCTGTTTAGTTGGTGTTATACACAAAATATCAGCTGTTTAGTTGGTGTTATACACAAAATATCAGCTGTTTAGTTGATGTTATACACAAAATATCAGCTGTTTAGTTGGTCTACACAAAATATCAGCTGTTAGGTTGGTGTACATAATATATCAGCTGTTAAGTTGGTGTCCACAAAATATCAGCTGTTTAGTTGGTCTACACAAAATATCAGCTGTTTAGTTGATGTTATACACAAAATATCAGCTGTTTAGTTGGTCTACACAAAATATCAGCTGTTGAGTTGGTGTTATAAACAAAATATCAGCTGTTCAGTTGGTGTTATACACACAATATCAGGTGTTTAGTTGATGTTATGCACAAAATATCAGCTGTTTAGTTGATGTTATACACAAAATATCAGCTGTTTAGTTGATGTTATACACAAAATATCAGCTGTTTAGTTGATGTTATACACAAAATATCAGCTGTTGAGTTGGTCTACACAAAATATCAGCTGTTTAGTTGGTGTTATACACAAAATATCAGCTGTTTAGTTGGTGTTATACACAAAATATCAGCTGTTTAGTTGATGTTATACACAAAATATCAGCTGTTTAGTTGATGTTACACACAAAATATCAGCTGTTTAGTTGGTCTACACAAAATATCAGCTGTTTAGTTGATGTTATACACAAAATATCAGCTGTTGAGTTGATGTTATACACAAAATATCAGCTGTTTAGTTGGTCTACACAAAATATCAGCTGTTCAGTTGATGTACACACGATATCAGCTGTTTCAACCTGTTCAAGTATTCGCCCAGTTTAGGGTGGCAACAGTCACAGTCACGTGGCGGGAAACTGACAACACAGCTCATCGTTGTGACAAAGTCCAAAGGGAACGAGTTGACCTTCACCTTGCTGGCAGACGATCTTACCCTTGACGCATTTCGACTTCCTGTTATATCCTTCACAAGCTGAAAGTGTCGGAGAAATTTTTGACGTTTATTTTATGAGGCTATGCTTACGCGGGGGGGGGGGGGGGGGGGGGNGGGGGGTAGGAGGAATTGAAAATTTACATACTTTATGCTCCTACTTAAGATATACTTAAATAAATCAAATGTTGAAATACCTAGATTAAATTTGTCACGTTTGCTATAGCTAGTGAAATGAAAAGGTAATTGTGTTATTTCAAGACTTGTATGTGTTGTAGGTTGTTGTATGCATACACAGTTGTATGTAAACAAAATTGAAATACAATATGTATCCATCAAAAGTTTTATGAATTGCAAGTAGAGCAGATGTCTACAAAGTTGTACGTGCACTAAATGGTATGTTAACTAAGTTGGTTACCAAACTCAGGTTACCTGCCTGTCAAAATACCTGCCAAACTGTCTGCCTGCCAAACTGTCTGCCTGTCAAACTGTCTGCCTGCCAAACTACCTGCTTGCCAGACTGTCTGCATATCAAACTACCTGCCTGCCAGACTGTCTGCCTGTCAAACTGTCTGCCTGTCAAACTGTCTGCCTGTCAAACTGTCTGCCTGTCAAACTGTCTGCATGTTAAACTGTCTACCTGTCAAACTGTCTGCCTGCCAGACTGTCTGCCTGCCAAACTGTCTGCCTGTCAAACTGTCTGCCTGCCAGACTGTCTGCCTGTTAAACTGTCTGCCTGTCAGACTGTCAAACTGTCTGCCTGCCAAACTACCTGCCTGCCAGACTGTCTGCATGTCAAACTACCTGCCTGCCAGACTGTATGCCTGTTAAACTGTCTGCCTGTCAAACTATCTGCCTGTTAAACTGCCTGCCTGTCAAAATACCTGCCAAACTGTCTGCCTGTCAAACTGTCTGCCTGTCAAACTCTCTGCCTGCCAAACTACCTGCCTGCCAGACTGTCTGCATGTCAAACTACCTGCCTGTCAAAATGTCTGCCTGTCAAACTGTCTGCCTATCAAACTGTCTGCATGTTAAACTGTCTACCTGTCAAACTGTCTGCCTGCCAGACTGTCTGCCTGTCAAACTGTCTGCCTGTCAAACTGTCTGCCTGCCAGACTGTCTGCCTGTTAAACTGTCTGCCTGCCAGACTGTCTGCCTGTCAAACTGTCTGCCTGCCAAACTACCTGCCTGCCAGACTGTCTGCATGTCAAACTACCTGCCTGCCAGACTGTCTGCCTGTTAAACTGTCTGCCTGCCAGACTGTCTGCCTGTTAAACTGTCTGCCTGCCAGATTGTCTGCCTGTCAAACTGTCTGCCTGTTAAACTGTCTGCCTGTCAAACTGTCTGCCTGTTAAACTGCATGGCTGTCAAACTGTCTGCCTGTCAAACTGTCTGCCTGTTAAACTGTCTGCCTGTCAAACTGTCTGCCTGTCAAAATATCTGACAAACTGTCTGCCTGTCAAACTGTCTGCCTGCCAAACTACCTGCCTGCCAGACTGTCTGCATGTCAAACTGTCTGCATGTCAAACTGTCTGCCTGTCAAACTGTCTGCCTGTCAAACTGTCTGCCTGTCAAACTACCTGCCTGCCAGACTGTCTGCCTGTCAAACTGTCTGCCTGCCAGACTGTCTGCCTGTTAAACTGTCTGCCTGCCAAACTACCTGCCTGCCAGACTGTCTGCATGTCAAACTACCTGCCTACCAGACTGTCTGCCTGCCAAACTACCTGCCTGCCAGACTGTCTGCATGTCAAACTACCTTCCTGCCAGACTGTCTGCCTGTTAAACTGTCTGCCTGCCAGACTGTCTGCCTGTTAAACTGTCTGCCTGCCAGACTGTCTGCCTGTCAAACTGTCTGCCTGTCAAACTGTCTGCCTGTTAAACTGTCTGGCTGTCAAACTGTCTGCCTGTTAAACTGCCTGGCTGTCAAACTGTCTGCCTGTCAAACTGTCTGCCTGTTAAACTGCCTGCCTGTCAAACTGTCTGCCTGCCAGACTGTCTGCCTGTCAAACTGTCTGCCTGCCAGACTGTCTGCCTGTCAAACTGTCTGCCTATCAAACTACCTGCCTGTCAGACTGTCTGCCCGTCAAACTGTCTGCCCGTCAAACTGTCTTCCTGTCAAACTGTCTGCCTGCCAAACTGTCTGCCTGTCAAACTACCTGCCTGTCAGACTGTCTGCCCGTCAAACTGTCTGCCCGTCAAACTGTCTTCCTGTCAAACTGTCTGCCTGCCAAACTGTCTGCCTGTCAAACTACCTGCCTGTCAGAACGTCTGCCCGTCAAACTGTCTGCCCGTCAAACTGTCTGTCTTACAAACTGCTGCTGAGATGTCGGTCTGCTATTCATTGTGTCTAGTTGTCCCTCTAGCTGTCTGTCGGTCAAACTTTTCAACGTTTTTGGGGCTCAGTATTTCTAAAGCGAGATTACCAAAGGTATTTAACTCACACGTGTAGCGACACTACCAAAGGTATTTAACTCACACGTGTAGCGAGATTACCAAAGGTATTTAACTCACACGTGTAGCGACATTACCAAAGGTATTTAACTCACACGTGTAGCGACATTACCAAAGGTATTTAACTCACACGTGTAGCGACACTACCAAAGGTATTTAACTCACACGTGTAGCGACATTACCAAAGGTATTTAACTCACACATGTAGCGACATTACCAAAGGTATGTATATAATAACTTACGTGTGTAGCGACAGTCCCCGGCCCCGCCCTCCGGCTGGGATATCATGGACCAGATTGAGAAACACTTGAAGGGCGGGGGAGGCTCACCGTCCCGGACCAGGCAACCCGTGGACACGAACTCACAGCGCAGCTTCTCGCACTTCCGGTGCTGGAGTCTCTCTGTCGGAGAACCGTAGAACACGGCCACGTCTGGGCAGCGTTGGACAGGGTCAAGGCCGGTGGGTGAGCCAAGGTCATTGCTGGACAAGAGTGGTCAAAGTCCATTAGATGTGTCTTAACTAAACAGTGATGCTGTAGACATTACAGCACAATATGTGTTGTATAAACCAGTGCTTCTCAAACTTTTTCGTATGACGGACCTCGCAATCTGGCGCTAATTCGTTAAACCTGTTGACACACCCCAACACAATATTTTAATTCTATTTGACATTTGCCAATAGTGCAATCGTGAATGGCGTTGAATATTTAAAACTAGTTGTTTAGTTGGTAATGAAGTAGAAAACAAATACTCTTTCTGCTTTCTTCAAGTCATCCTCATGACACAATATATTGACACGAAGCGACGTGGGTGGCCAATGTTATACATTCTCTTATGTGTTATCAATCTTAAGAAAACTTAAGAATTATAAATATATTTCTTTTTCATTGCTTGATAAATTCCGCGGACCGGCGGCTGATAGCCTGCGGGCCGGCGGCTGATGGCCCGCGGACCGGCGGCTGATGGCCCGCGGACCGGCGGCTAATGGCCCGCGGACCGGCGGCTGATGGCCCGCGGACCGGCGGCTGATTGCCCGCGGAACGGTGGCTGATGGCCCTTGGACCACCACTTTGAGAAGCACTGGTATACACCATACCCCTACAATATGTGATGTATACATTATAACATATCATATTATATTCTAGTTTAAGGTAACAAACAAGTAGAAAATACAGATGACAACACGCAGATGAAAACAGGCAATCATGAACAATCGATTTTGATAGTCAAAGTCAAAGAAACACGAATCATGTGACAGAAGAGAGCTTAGCGATTGGCCCTTCTCATCTCCTGTGTAATTGTCTTTTTTATTATTATTTTTTTATTATGGTTATTTCTTATTAAAAACAACAGAGAGAGGGGGAAAAAAGGAAATTTTCCAAAATGGGAGGCATCCAATGGCAAGCTTCTCTATTTAAAACAACGTTTGATGTACCCATAAAATGTCTTCACTTGGTCCCAGCATGTTCACAGTTTGACATATTTCTCGACATCGTTAAAATACATGCAGGCCTGAAGTAGAGATGTTATGTGCAGGTCTGAAGTAGAGAAGTTATGTGCAGGCCTAAAGTGGAGAAGTTATGTGCAGGCCTAAAGTAGAGAAGTTATGTGCAGGCCTAAAGTGGAGAAGTTATGTGCAGGCCTAAAGTAGAGAAGTTATGTGCAGGCCTAAAGTAGAGAAGTTATGTGCAGGTCTGAAGTATAACTTTACTGTCCATGGCACTACAGGCAACTGAGGGAAGGAAAGGGATTCGAGGCAGTGGCGTAGCGAAGGGGGGCAAATAACCCGGGCGGCATTTGGCAAGGGGCGGCAAATTCCTAGTCCTTAATTAATTAGTTTATATCAAGGAAAATTTTACAAGAAGGTGGAGCTTTTTATCACAATAAAGAAAAGAGCCAAAAATGAAATTACTTTTAAAAATTCTTATATGCTATAAATTCTTCTGATACTGTGCTGACAAAAACAGAGTCTTAAGTAATATGAAAACTCGACCCAGATGTTGTGATAACTTAGTTGATTCCTCAAATTTGACAGCCACCACTGCTGTATAAATAAAGCATTACTGTTTCCTATCAGTTTCAAACATAAGATTATCGAATGCTCTGAGTAGCACATTGTTTGGGGGGAAAGGCGGCAAAATCCTGTTGTCAATTAGCTTCTAAAATTGAAAAAAAAAACCGCTAAATAAAGTTTAATAAGAGAAAAGAAAAGCCAAGATAATTAAAAAATCATGTTAAGCCTGGTCCCTTTTGGAACTCAGGACGTGTTAGCGCATTTTCGTATTATGTATCAGTACTTATGTTAGATATCAGCATTATGTAGTTATCAGTAATTGTGTTTAGATTTTAGACATATTTTTATGAATTTTCTTGTGTAATGAATATACCTGAATTTTTTTAAATTTAAAAGTCATTTCTTTACATTTTAAATTTTTTTATTTTCTCTTTAATGTAACTACAAGTGGTTTGTGGTCACTGAAATATGACTCATAAATGAAACATTCTAAATTGTAATCAGCTAATCGCCCAAATACTCCGTCAATTGTTGTTTGATAGATCGTAGTTGCCAATCTTGGTGAAAGTAGTTGAATGTTGAAGCTTGTTTCGAAAAAGTTTTCAATTTCTGCCCCTGGGCCGCTAAGATCTTGATTGAAGTCACCACAAATGATGACGTAAAACTCTCTAAACTTTTACACATATTCTAATGACGTCAACAAAAAAAAAACTAATACTTTTGATAATACTAAGACTTCCGGCAATGGCGGCCGTTGCCTGCGCCAGTGTTATCTCTCGATTCGCAATGTTTTTTGGTAGTTTTAACGGGGTTTTTTAACGGATCGAGTAACTGAGTGTTGATGCACAAATGGCAGGTCAGGACATACAAAAAACATACATATTTCATGGGTCTAGGACTTATGGATGCTGAGATCTAGGGTGATGACAGACGGACGGACGGACGGACAAAACGGGTGCAATAGCGCATTCGACTTCTCGAAAATGCGCTAAAAATAGAAATGAATAAACTATATTTAAACACGTGAACGCTTCTAATGCCTGAACTTCAAATTCTATAATAAATCTAGTCTGCTGATACGGGAAGAGTGCAAACTCATAGTCACTTCACGCAATGTTTTACTTGGTGCAGATACAAATGTTACTGAGCTGACAAACACACGGGCTAAAGTAGTGGACGAATATAGCACCAACTTGATAGTAGATATAATTTATTCAAGTTTTGTTTCAATGAAGTAAACTACTGGGGAAAAACTGTTGGACTGCTTAAATGTTTTATTCTTCCAATCGCATAGCACCATTATCTTAATTTGTTTGTCTTCTTTTTATCATAAAATATGAACAAAATTGCTTATCTAATGGAATTAAAACTTGGCACACATAAATATAAAATTAGCCATTCATGAATAGATTTCTAAGTGCTAAACATTACCAAAGTTGTTTGCAATTGGATGGAATTAGAAATCGGATTTTAAAAATAGACTATAGATTTTTAAATAAAAGAATAAGAATAGGTTGTTGTTACGCATTCTTTTCCACGTCTATACATCGTTGGGAATATCTAATTGCTTCTACTAGCAAGGGATGAAACAGACTTCAGGATACAAAATAGTGTACTTAGCATTGAGCCATTTTTATGTTATTTTGAAATCTATAGAAAAACTAATAGAGACAAACAAAAATCTAAAAACATGAACAGATGCAGGAACTTTGTGAGTCACAAATACATCTATTTATTTTTGACACGTGGAAACATTTATTTTATGAAGTCAATGATGCCCGAAATTATTCACAAACGTACAGTGCTAAAATGCTTTGTAGAGGCTACATCATAGAGAAGCTATTATAATACTTTAAGGATGATTTGACATTTGCTAAAATTGTGTGTGGAGACTTCGTCCTTTTAATCGAACATTCTAATCCAAGAACGAGAGAGCAAATATTTGGTCATCAAAGCGAATATGTATCTATTTTATGTAGAAAACAGTTGAGAAGAAAGTTTTGTTCTTCATAGATTAGATTACTGTAGAAGTTAATGTGAGGATTCGGCAGTTATATAAACTTTGGAAAACAAATATGATTTTCGTGCATCAGCCAAACTATTGGACTTTGAAATTTTGCCCTCAAAACTAGATTTTTCAAAATATCTCATATGACATTGTAAAGCATGGAATATTTTACCTCAAGGGTTAAAAAAAAAAAAAAATAATTAATTCAAGACCAGTTGATGTATTCAAGTGTATTATTATTTAGGCTCCAAGTTACCCTGACTAAAATAATATATCGGTAAGTAAATCGTACGTTGCTTACAACTGTCTTAAAGCAGTGCAAGGTTTTAGGCAGCTTCTCTAAAATAAAGTTCATGAAAAATTAATTACGACAAATAATACACGAAAATTTACTAATCGATATTATTTGCTGTTGACTATGACTTGACTGACAACTTTGGTACATGAAAGGTTGTGCCATGAGAAAAAACATAAAACATAAACATTTTATACAAGAGATGAAACCTTTTATGTTCATTAATTATTTCTAACATAAAAGTGTATGGTGTCCTTATTCAAACTTGCTAACTAGGAAAAACCATATTTTCTCTATAGCTTTTAAATAGTTTGTTTGTTGTTTTATTATTGTTGTTTTTTTTTTGGTATGTAGAGGGCGGCAAATTTGGGTTCTGTCCCGGGTGGCACATACCCACGATAGGCCGCTGAATTTGGAGGGGTCCATTATTTACATGTTCAGTAAAACAAACATCTACACATTATTTACCTGGAGAGTAAATGAAATACAAATTTACCAGGATAGTAAAACAAATACACATTTACCAGGACAGTAGAACAAATACACATTTACCAGGACAGTAGAACAAATACACATTTACCAGGATAGTAGAACAAATACACATTTACCAGGGTAGCAGAACAAATACACATTTACCAGGATAGTTTTACAAATACACATTTACCAGGACAGTAGAACAAATACACATTTACCAGGATAGTAGAACAAATACACATTTACCAGGACAGTAGAACAAATATTCTACACATTATTTACCTGGACAGAGATTTCATCTTCTGACGCTCACGGCACCTTTCAGCTGCTGGGATGCTCCACGCGCCGCGAACAGTTGCACGGGACCCCACCAGTGTCAACACGAGAACCGCCGTGACAACGGGAGATTTTATATTTATAGTCATTATTTATTGCAAAAATTCAAAAGCTACAAACCAACTGGGCAGTGGTAGAACATACCTACTAACCAATGATATCAATAGCTAGCTACACACCAACTGGACGACAGAAGACTAGACCTACTGACCACTTTGGACACTCCTGCCTTTCCAAATACTTGACAAAATCAACGTCTTTGTGGTCCGTTGTCTAACGGGAGATGGGGGTGGGGAGGTTGGTCAATGTGTACGTGTACAAACTAAACATCACGTGATCACAGTCACTGAACTAAATCAACATTTTCCCCTCCCAGCCATTGAAAATATCCGGCTGTCTTAAACAGACGTAGAAACAGTTGAAATCGTGACAATAGCTCGTGCTGTTACTGTCACGGAAAAGTTTTGTTTGTGAGTTCAGCTGTCACATCGCCTCGTAGTCTGGCATTTCCCATGTTCAACTGTGTTGACAAGAATGAAGAATAAACCTTACAACATATAAACCACTTTGTTTATTCCCGGCACACAGATATGTCATTAGAATTAGACAGTTTCAAATTACTCCTCCCAGCACTAGCAGAATATCCGTTACAATTTAAATATTAATTTTTCATGGCTAAGATAACTAAAAAATTAAATGTAATAGTTCCATGCAGCGAGCACAAACAACCAAAAACCATTTTAAGATGAACTCCACACAAAATGTCATCTTATAACATAACACAGCTAAACCAATCACTGCTTTCAGTTATGTCTGTGTTGGGGGTGGGGGTGGAGCTCCGTATTATTTCATCTGTAGCCCAGGCGTGGTAGCGGACCACAGGTATGTGCCCAGTAATATGTTTTTTTTTTCTGTCCTGACGAATTTACTCAATTACAGGTAACGAACCCCACACTCCTTTTCCCTGGGTCTTTTAGAACCCCCCTCTTCCACCACCCTGACCCCTCTACTGCCACCTCACACTCTGACCCCTCTACTGCCACCTCACACCCTGACCCCTCCACTACCACCTCACACCCTGACCCCTCTACTGCCACCTCACACCCTGACCCCTCCACTGCCACCTCACAACGCCATTGTCACCACCAACAATCCTTCATCAACTTGCTGACGTGTCAGATAATTTCTAACATTCTGGGACATGACGAACTGTTTCAACACTTGCCACCATTTAAAGAACAAAAATCAAATCAATATTCAAATGGCGAGAAAATGACACTAGAGAATGAGCAGGGTCGTTCCCGGAAAACATTAGGGGGGGACTAAAGTGAGAGATTTTATTTCGTTTGTGTTTGTGTTGTGTGTGTGTGTGTGGGGGGGTCTAAATCTTAATTATAAAATAACTTTGTTGTTTCAATTATTGCACTACATGCTAAAAATTTTGAAAAATTTTTTTTAGGCTAGGTGGAAAAACCTCAGGGCCTCCCTTTAAATCCGCCGCTGAAAAGTATGTGGAGGTATAATATTGTGGAGGGTAGCATTATTTGCCCGCCCCTCCGCCCTCATTAGCGCAGCAGACGTGAGCAGGGAGCAGATTAGAGCCAAGTGACAGGACACACGTCATTTATCACGTCAGAACCTGACAGCGGTGATGACCTTTGACCCCTGGGACCAGCAAACTGACATCAAGTTTTCCATTATTTGGGTTGAAACTTTGGGACATTTTAAGAGTGTCCTAAAGTAAATGTCTGTAGGGGAGAGGTTCGTGGTGTGATAGGTAAAGGTATCTACACCATTCAGCAGTGCAGGGGCGTCGCTAGGGGGTGCGGTGGGGGCTGGCCGCCCCGGTGACACCATCAGGGTGGTGACACCATCAGGGGGGTGACACCAGACTGTAAAATTCTTTATTTTCCCGTTATTTGGCACTGGAAAACTCGGAGGAGTTCTATAGCGTAATCCGTTAGGGGGTGACAACATGAGCTACCGCCCCGGGTGACACCAACTCTAGTGACGCCACTTCAGCAGTGTGCTGGTAAAAAGACATGAACCCACCATTATAATTATAACAACGTTTTGGAATTGCTAATCTCATTCTGAAAGTCTGTTCTCAGCAATATAACAAAGTTTTGTTTTTATCGCAAATCTCTTACTGAAAGTCACGTTGGCTAGTCCCAGCACGACATCTGTTGCTCTCTCTCCTTTGAAATGAGAGAACTTATCAATAATGTGAATACCAAGCAGTGGCGTCGCTAGGGGGTGCGTTGTGGGTGCGGGCCACCCCGGGTGACACCAAACCTAGTGACGCCTCTGATACCAAGTGCGGCGTTGTTCTCGTGTTAGGACAGGAATATGTTGGTCTGATCCTGGACTTGGGTTTGTGTTTGTGTCGGTGTTCTCAAAATATCATTTTCAAGAATGTACACACACCCACGGACAAATCACAATTAACACACATTCATGTCTCCACCCACATGTGTACTTGTACATGTCATTGTGGTGTACTCAGCCATTAGGTACACTGGAGCTATATAAACTTAATTATATTAATCACATGAACCATTTATGTTATTGCTTTATCTTGTTTACTTTCTTTAAGTGTTGCCGTCCATAAAGTAGGTCAGGCTCCAAGGAGGGGGAGGGAGGGGGTGTAAGAAAGTGTGACAGTTTTTGACAGGGGAGAGGGGGGACCAGCCATATGTGATGTAGCACATTATTTTTTTTTTTTAATTTTTGAATCAAATTTAAACAGCTTTAAACAAATAATTAAATGTTGTGAAAAATGTGAATTAGCTTTATGCAAAAATAGCAGGAAATGCGTGTCTCTTGAATGTGTTGTTCATAAATCTGATGTGGATGCAGCAGGACTGTTATAGAAGGATCAGGAATAGTTTTACAATTATGTTCGCACCAGCCAAAATTTCACTCAAATTGTGAAATATCAGGACATAAAATGTTGCAACAAAGTAAAAAGCTCATTTTTCAACGTCTTGCTTTCGAAATTCTTTCCTCCTCCAATCCCAATCAACCAAACAACTGATGGACTCAGAGCTTCAGAAAGAGCAGATGCAGATTCTCATAAAATATCCTTCCTTGTTTGTGGCACAAAATTCTCAAATTCCATGACATTATGCCGAGATCAACAGGAGTTTACAAATTACAAAATATTATCTTTATTGTCTGCCTCACAAACAATGTTGAAGAAACATGCAGGACAACGCAGAGCTCGGGCTCAGGAGAATGTGCCAACCCAAACAGGAGAATGTGCCAACCCAAACAGGAGAATGTGCCAACCCAAACCAAGAATCAACAAGAATCAACCAAGAAACAAAAACGCATCCGTCCTTTGAGAATCGCTTCTAGATGACAAAGAGAAGCCATGGCAGTTATTGCCAGAAGAGAAAATGCACATTCAGAGGCTGTTGAGTAGCTAGTTGAGGACGAGTTGTTTGCAATTATCCTTCCAGGAAACGATTGTGGATAAACACTTCACTTCACCATGTTAAGTTAATGTCCAGTGAATATTTTTGAATGAAACATAATTCAAAGGACCATAATAAACAGATTCAATATAGCACAAGAGTTGGTCACATAATTTGTCAATCTAAAAGAAAACCATGACAGATGATCTGTTGGCAAGTGATGTAGCGGTCACAGATCACGGCTATGAGGGTTCTACGCATTACCCAGCCGCCTAACCATTGTTACTCAGGGACTCCTTAGGCCAAAGTAACAAATCCTTGCCTTCGCGTGGATTCGAACTCGACACCATCGGTACGCCAGTCGAGCGCGCTTGCCACTCGACCACCGTATAAATCTTTACCTCATACATTGTAAATGAAAAGGTAGCAGATAACTGATGTGTATTATATAATTGTCAAGTCTAATTTTTGCAATTTTTGTTTTCAAATTCGATCTAGATTGAGTTTCTGCTTCATTGAATAACTGTGACAACTGTTGACAATTAACTAGTCTACTGTTAAAGTCATTTTGATAATCTGATATTCATTTTAAGTAGTAGTGCACGGGATTTCGGCTCCAGCTCCAGAAAATCCGGAATCCGGCAGGATTTCACTACATCAATCCGGCTGGCTGTTAGAGCCCTAATTTATATATATTCATGAATGTCTCCGGCAAATCCGGAATAAAGCCACTTTAAACAAATCTGACTCCGGCTCAGGCCGGATTTCACTTCATAAATCCGGCCATAAATTTTGGCAGGATTTCAATATTTTGAATTCGGTACATCCTTACTTTAAAATGGAAAATATATTTTTTCATACAGTTAAATAGTGAAGTGTATTTGAAGTATTAAATTAAATATTTAAATTAGGTGTTAATTATTTTTTTTAAATGTCGAAAGTGTGACGTACTTTAGGGGGTAGGGGGGTCCTCGAAATTTGTGACAGTTTGTGACCCGGGGGGGGGGGGCAAAAATGGTCAAAAACAGCGTGACGTACTTTATGGACGGCCCCTAATCTGTATTTTATTATTTTTTCCCGTGACTTGAGCCCATTCTTATTCCATTGTTTGATTTTTATTTGAAGGCGGTGACAAAAGTTGTGGGTAGAGATTATTGTGGCAGTTTTTTAAAATTATAACTTATGCTAGGCCTATACTAATATCAAAGTTCTTATTTGTAATGGTCAAGCCATTTACAGACTGATTTATTAATTTTTATCTTGTCGTATCCTTAAAGGTTAAAATTTATTCCTTTCGATTTATTTACACTATTTCGTTATTATTATTATTATTTTAGTAAATTTTTATTGCTTTTATTTTCACAATTTGTGCAATTCAAAAAATAATAAGAAAAACAGACGATGACAAAAAGTTCCAATTCAGTAGCAAGCCCCTGGTAGCTACCCCATCTACGTCCCAAACTTCCATTCACACAAAAATTGTACCAAACTTTCACGTGCCATTAACTTTTCATAAGTCCTACATATATCAATATTAGACAGGTATCATGTTTTCTTATTTGATTAGTTCAATGTACTAAATACACGGCTAAACTGCCCATTAGCTTTAACTTGATACATATAACACGGAGATAAATCATCTAGCTCATGTTTCAAAATTATTAGCCGGAACTCTTTTAATTATACATACAGTATACTAATTATAATAAGTCCCGAATAATTCAGGTGCTTTCAAATGTATGGATCCGTAACTGTTGTTGTGTGTCCAGATATCACTTTAAAAATAAATGAAAAATAACGCCAAAGATTTGGTCAGGTGCTAGGATGGGCGGTGCCATTGTCACAGTCGGCACGCAGAGCCTCATCAGTCGGCACGCAGAGCCTCAAAAGCCGGCACGCAGAGCCTCATCAGTCGGCACACAGAGCCTCATTAGCCGGCACACAGAGCCTCATCAGCCGGCACACAGAGCCTCATCAGTCGGCACACAGAGCCTCATCAGTGGGCACGCAGAACATCATCAGTGGGCACGCAGAACCTCATCAGTCGGCACACAGAGCCTCATCAGTGGGCACACAGAGCCTCATCAGTCGGCACACAGAGCCTCATCAGTGGGCACGCAGAACATCATCAGTGGGCACGCAGAACCTCATCAGTCGGCACACAGAGCCTCATCAGTGGGCACACAGAACATCATCAGTGGGCACGCAGAACCTCATCAGTCGGCACACAGAGCCTCATCAGTCGGCACACAGAGCCTCATCAGCCGGCACACAGAGCCTCATCAGCCGGTACGCAGAGCCTCATCAGCCGGCACACAGAGCCTCATCAGCCGGCACGCAGAACCTCATCAGCCGGCACGCAGAGTCTCATCAGCCGGCACGCAGAACCTCATCAGCCGGCACGCGATTAAAATATTAATTCCTTAATCAAACTAAGTAAAACTTTGGCACTTTGCTATAAATAAGTTCGGTTTTGGTTAAATTTTGGGCAAGCAGCCCCAAAAAGGTTCTCCACCTCTGTGATAGGCCAGATGGGGGGGGGGGGGTCCATTGTCATGGGAGAGGGGATGACCAGAAAAGGAGGGGTGGGGTCCGTTGGTAGGCCTAAGAATCTAAGAATGCACGTGTTAAGAGCTTTAGGAGTAGGAGTAAATGAATAACTTGATCATGTCTTGTTGACTTTTGGAACTTTGATTTTTGTTTGTGCCTGGCAGAGGCGTCACTAGGATTGGTTTCAACCTGTGTGGTAGCTCATGGTGCCACCCCCTCAGAGGCGTCACTAGGATTGGTTTTAACCAGTGTGGTAGCTCATGGTGCCACCTCTTCAGAGGCGTCACTAGGATTGGTTTCAACCAGTGTGGTAGCTCGTGGTGCCACCTCTTCAGAGACGTCACTAGGATTGGTTTCAACCAGTGTGGTAGCTCATGGTGCCACCTCTTCAGAGACGTCACTAGGATTGGTTTCAACCAGTGTGGTAGCTCATGGTGCCACCTCTTCAGAGGCGTCACTAGGATTGGTTTCAACCAGTGTGGTAGTTCATGGTGCCACCTCTTCAGAGACGTCACTAGGATTGGTTTCAACCAGTGTGGTAGCTCATGGTGCCACCTCTTCAGAGACGTCACTAGGATTGGTTTCAACCAGTGTGGTAGCTCGTGGTGCCACCCCCTCCCGACCAACGCTATTGACCTCCTCCAAGTCTACCAGTGCCAAAAAGCGGTAACACACACAATTTTACATCATGGCGTCACCCCTACAGGGCCGGACTTTGGCCACGGCAACCGATGCGGCCGCAGTTTGGCTCCGCGCTTTCAAAAGGCCCTGCCAATCATAATTTTCACTTATTAAAAGTTATTATCCTTACTAATTCCGTATCTCTACCCAAACTTGGCCCCGCGCAATCCGTTTCGTGCGCTAAGCCGCATAGGGCCCCACAATTGCTAAGACCGGCCGTGCACCCCTTGTGGTGGTGTCACCCAGAGCCGTCTTAACACCAATTTGGGCCCCCGGGCAAATAAATAGTGTTGGGCCCCTGGGCAAAGAAAAAGTGCGTCCCCCACAGGAATAAAATAAATATACATAATATATAAAAATAAACATATTCTCATGGGGCCCCTATGCTCGTGGGACCCCGTGGTAATGCCCAACGGGCCTATGTGTTAAGTCGGCCAAGGTGTCACCCGGAGCGGTCAGCCCCCCCCCCCTAGAGACGCCTCTGGTGCCTGGAAGACGTAGAGCTTTGATGTTGTGTTTACAAGGCAGACCTAGAGTTTAAGACATAGGAGAGCATACACTATCACGCACACACAAAAACTATACATGTAACCTTTGCAACCAGTTGGGGTGGACTTATGGCCTTAAACCCACGTGAAAGTGATAAATTATCTATTTGCGACTTCACTAAATACTCTCTAAGACTCGCATGTGCTGAGTTGTATAAAATATGAATATGTTAAGTGTCTCCCAACACAGAGACCATCATAACATCTAGCGCCCTGACACTATAGCTGTGATGTTTATTGATAGTTATATGGGCAACAAATCTCCATTTCTGATACCTGCGGTTTAGTGTTACACACTGGTGTTATAGAACCTGTAGGTGGGGTGGGGGGCAGGGCCTCTACCAGGGGGTGAATCCAGGAATTTATTCACGGGCCCCAATGGAAGGGAGAGGGGTCCGTCAGCCACGCTTTATTATTTTTATTCTGATGCTGTGAGCGTAGATATAAATTAGGACAATTATTCTTGTGACATGTAACAAAAAAAGTTTAAAATTTAGCTTTCATCGAAAATTGACGGAAAAACTTTTCTGCACAACGAACGGTTCGCTAAAGGTGCTTCTTGGAATTTCGTGTTTACGTCACAGTTTTCTAAAAATAATATTATTTAGTCATCAAATACGTCAAATGTTTTGTCTTCTCATTTAATGGAGTGGATGTAAACAATTGCATTTTTTTTCTTCACCTTTACGACCCAGTAAGCTCTAAATGATAAATGTCTCAAATACTTTTTTGTAGTTATTGAAACCTTCAAAAATGAGTAAAGCATTGTATTTGATTGATTAAAAACATCAACATTGTCAGTTTACACTTTTCTGGGAACTGGTAGAAGTTCCAAAACGTCATCACACACTCATCGTCTTTTCAACAAATGACACTGATCGGATTTTCTTCAATGTTTTTATAGGGTTCCGGTTACGATTCTCAATCATTTTACAATTTCTAAACATCGAAATCATTTAAAATAAAGTATTAATTTTAATTTTTTTTGTAACATATACTTATACAAATATGTAACACGTGAGCTGGGAGAGAGCACATGTCCTCATCTGAAGGGTTCTCATCTATCAACTTACAGTAAGAAAATTATTGGAACAGGCGGAGAGACCAAAGTGGACAGTGAGACCAAAGTGGACGGTAAGACCAAAGTGGACAGTGAGCCCAAAGTGGACAGTGAGACCAAAGTGGAGATTAAGACCAAAGTGGAGAGTGAGACCAAAGTGGACAGTGAGACCAAAGTGGAGAGTGAGACCAAAGTGGAGATTGAGACCAAAGTGGAGATTGAGACCAAAGTGGAGATTGAGACCAAAGTGGAGATTGAGACCAAAGTGGACAGTGAGACCAAAGTGGACAGTGAGACCAAAGTGGAGAGTGAGACCAAAGTGGAGATTGAGACCAAAGTGGAGATTGAGACCAAAGTGGAGATTGAGACCAAAGTGGAGATTGAGACCAAAGTGGACAGTGAGACCAAAGTGGAGATTGAGACCAAAGTGAAGATTGAGACCAAAGTGGACAGTGAGACCAAAGTGGACAGTGAGACCAAAGTGGACAGTGAGACCAAAGTGGAGATTGAGACCAAAGTGGAGATTGAGACCAAAGTGGATAGTGAGACCAAAGTGGAGATTGAGACCAAGGTGGACAGTGAGACCAAAGTGGAGATTGAGACCAAAGTGGAGATTGAGACCAAAGTGGACAGTGAGACCAAAGTGGACAGTGAGACCAAAGTGGACAGTGAGACCAAGGTGGACAGTGAGACTAAAGTGGACATTGAGATCAAAGTGGAGATTGAGACCAAATTGGACGTTGAGATCAAAGTGGAGATTGAGACCAAAGTGGAGATTGAGACCAAAGTGGACGTTGAGATCAAAGTGGAGATCGAGACCAAGGTGGATAGTGAGACCAAAGTAGACAGTGAAACCTTATTATTACATGCAACCCACAAATGTAGGGGCCTGGCAGGAAAACTGTCTAGATCAGGTTTACAACTTTGGTATATTAAACCCTGTTCAAACATTAGGCAGCCACCTCTCAGGACTTTGATCAAAAAGTACAAGGTGACCTGTCATGCTCTCAAACATACTTTGGCCCAATACCTGGAGAAAATCTGACTTACAAGCAGAGACCAAACTGTCGCAACTGACATCTCTAACCAAACCATCCCACCTGACATCTCAAACCAAACTGCCCCACCTGACATTTCAAACCAAACCACCCCACCTGACATCTCAAACCAAACCGCCCCACCTAACATCTCAAACCAAACCATCCCACCTAACATATCAAACCAAACCATCCCACCTGACATCTCAAACCAAACCCCCCACCTGACATCCCAAACCAAACCATCCCACCTGACATCTCTAACCAAACCATCCCACCTGACATCTCAAACCAAACCCCCCCACCTGACATCCCAAACCAAACCATCCCACCTGACATCTCTAACCAAACCATCCCACCTGACATCCCAAACCAAACCATCCCACCTGACATCTCAAACCAAATAGTTCCACCTGACATCTCAAACCAAACCGTCCCACTTGACATCTCAAACCCACCGCCCCACTTGACATCTCAAACCAAACCACCCCACCCCACATCTCAAACCAAACCGCCCCACCTGACATCTCAAACTAAACTGTCTCACGTGACATCATATTTTTGCTGTTGGCCATGTAAAACCCTTAGAGCTCTAAAATCTTAAAAACAATTTGTTCAAGTCTGAACTTACAGAGCGTGTCCGGGCTGGTCAAAATGTAAACACGTGTATGGGGCAGATACACCCCCTCCCCACTCTATAGATATTGAGTTACTCTTTATTTTTGGTGGTGACTACCGACTAGGATGATGGTATTGACTGACGAGTACAATGATGGTATTGACTGCCAAGTATGATGATGGTATTAACTGCCAAGTAGGATGATGGTATTAACTGACGAGTACAATGATGGTATTAACTGCCAAGTATGATGATGGTATTGACTGCCGAGTACAATGATGGTATTAACTGCCGAGTACAATGATGGTATTAACTGCCGAGTACAATGATGGTATTAACTGCCGAGTACAATGATGGTATTAACTGCCGAGTACAATGATGGTATTGACTGCCAAGTACAATGATGGTATTGACTGCCAAGTACAATGATGGTATTAACTGCCGAGTAGGATGATGGTATTGACTGCCAAGTATGATGATGGTATTAACTGCCAAGTAGGATGATGGTATTGACTGCCGAGTACAATGATGGTATTAACTGCCAAGTATGATGATGGTATTAACTGCCAAGTAGGATGATGGTATTAACTGCCGAGTACAATGATGGTATTAACTGCCAAGTATGATGATGGTATTAACTGCCAAGTAGGATGATGGTATTGACTGCCGAGTACAATGATGGTATTGACTGCCGAGTACAATGATGGTATTGACTGCCGAGTACAATGATGGTATTGACTGTCCAGTACAACGATGGTATGTCCCATCCCATGGTGGCCCCTTCCTATCCTTTAGTATCCCATTATCGCCCATACCTCTGCCTCTGGTTACATGTTGAATCACTTTTGCCTCTGGTCCTATATTGATACCTCGTCCGGGCGCAGAGAAATTCAAGGTCAAGTAACATAAAGCCGCCAAATCGTGTTTAATGATTGTAAGTTATCATGTTTGAAGGTGTGGCTGTTGTCTGGCACATAACTCAAGTCTACCAGCGACAGTGACAACATACACATGACTCAAGTCTACCAGTGACAACATACACATGACTCAAGTCTACCAGTGACAGTGACAACATACACATGACTCAAGTCTACCAGTGACAGCATACACATGACTCAAGTCTACCAGTGACAGCATACACATGACTCAAGTCTACCAGTGACAATGACAACATACACATGACTCAAGTCTACCAGTGACAGTGACAACATACACATGACTCAAGTCTACCAGTGACAGTGACAACATACACATGACTCAAGTCTACCAGTGACAGCATACACATAACTCAAGTCTACCAGTGACAACATACACTAGGTATTCACTTTCAAGCTATCCACACCCAACAATAGTTTTGTATTGCAAAGTTCTGTACACAACAAACCACAGACATGTGGACTTAACTACTGGACCCAATGGGGGATGGCTGGGGGGGTACAGGGCGGTGTCCCTCTTTTAGTTACTATCACACACACACACAGATAAGTCAACTACAAAGTCAGTTTAGTATAATCATTTTATTCTGATGACTTTTATCATTTTGACCTCAAGTCAAATATTGCATTAAAAGTTGGACTGACTTTTAAAATGGAAAAAATTTCCACATTATTTATTTAAAATAAAATTGTTTGGATAAAAATAAATATTTATAATTGGATCAAACTCACCTGTGACCATGACAACTTAAAAATTCTTATAAAGGTATAGAGTAAAAGTAGCAAAAGGTTTATTAAAAGCAAATCTATCCGCACATCTAATCTATGTAATTTATTCTTACATAGGAACAAACTGGCTTCTGTCTAGATAAAAGTTCAATCTTACTACAATGTAAATATTCCTGCTTTGGTCAACACTGGAGAAATTCTAGTGGCTCTAGAGTTCTCTCCACCTGCTCAAGTGACTTTCTTCCTTCAACAAGAGAGAGCGTGCCGTGGGCGAGCTTCTCAGAATAGACAACAAAACTGGCCCTTATCAGGAGAGTTTTAAGAGGGCTGATATACTGGCTTGAACAAATTCAAACGTCAGGCCCCTATCAGAGAAGTTGGTCCAACAAAAACAACTCTTTATACTTGAACATCTGGCCCCTATAAACATGGCTGCTAGTTGCTATTGTTGGACATCAGACAAACTAAAGCATGTTTTAACATCTGGTCCACCGTGAAATAAAAGTGGTTTAATATGCCGTGGGACATACAACTACAAAAAAAATAAAAAAATTGTAATGCTGATAAAAGGTGGATATAATATAATGAAATCACAACAATCAGACCCCAATAAACATTGACTTCAGGTCCTGAATAGTTAAAGGTAAAGCATCAATAAATAATGACAGTGCTATTCACAGAATAGCTGATACAAAGGATCTCAACTCATGGTATGTTGGCTACTGGTGAAAGTATCAGGGGATAGCCTAAAAAATCTAATCAAAATAGCTTCTCATTAATCATTAATAAAATTTGTATTAAAATAAAAAAATATAACCCGATAACTTACAACTTAAGGCCTTGCCTTTTCAGTAAAATTCTAGGTACCATATAATACAATTATTGAGAAAAATGACTCTGATCGTTTCAAATACACATGACTCAAATGATAAATACATATGAAAATATGAAACATGTTGGCTTCCTTTAAAACAACATCATGCCTTGAGAATCGTATGTCTGATGTAACGCCTTGCACAAAAATGACCATCAAAGTTGGAATTACTTGAAAGAGATTCAAAACTTTAATTGACCTTCTTGTACTCCCTGGTGCAAGTCACCTTGCCAGCAGTCAATGTCTGGGGAAGATCAGTTTTACTCCGTTCATAAATCAATGGTTTCAATGACAGTTGTTAAGCATATTGAAATACTGATCATAGTGACATAGATACCAACTGTTGCTGAGTGATGTTAACTGTGGTAGGACAGATGTTAATCTAATTATAACAACTAAACCTATCCACTATGACTGTGGTTTTGCATATTGAAATATTCGTCATAGTGACATAGATATGGATACCAACTGTTGCTGAGTGATGTTAACTGTGGTAGGACAGATGTTACTCTAAGTTTTACAACTAAACCTATCCACTATGACTGTTGTTTAACATATTGAAATACTGGTCATAGTGACATAGATATGGATATCAACTGTTGCTGAGTGATGTTAACTGTGGTAGGACAGACGTTACTCAAGTTTTACAACTAAACCCACATCAAACATCATCTTAAAAATAACATGTTACAAATTGAACGTTTGACACTAGTATTAATTGCATATCATCTAATTGGTATAGGGACTCATCTTTTACTACTATCTCCTTTATAAGAAATTCAATTATTAATTTGTGCGCTTTTAACACCCCCACAGAAAAATACATTTCCTTCAGGGAGAGCCCACAGTAAAAGTAATACAAAGAAATTCATCTTTCAAGTTGATGTGAACAATTTTGAAGGAATCTGTTTTTAAAATTAAGAGATGCTAAAACCTGCTTAAATAAAACATTTTTGTCTTGTCTTATCTATACAGACGCTCCTTCTATACAGATGATTATTGCATCCTAAGTTTCATAGCCCTTGACCCCAAAAGAAATCAATTAGTTCAGGAAAAAAAAAATGTCAATAGTGTTATCTGGTTGATACAGGAATATAATGGTGATAGCAGACTGTAACTTGCCCCATATCATTGAGTGTTGGTAAAAAAATAGATAAGATCTTATACTTATGTATCAGTAGTTCAATTGTTTATTTCTAGACTCTACACACCTCATTAAAAAGAGAGGTAGAAAATCTCTATAAATTAATGTACTAGTATTAGGCATACCATGAGAAAAGAATCCTTCTTGAAATCTCTAACTATATTGCTGTCTAGCTTGCCACTCTCAGCTTTCTGGTTCTGAATTAGCTTGTTGCCATCAATGGTGCACGTTGACTGAAATATTTAATGGAAATCAGAGATTGAATCTTAACTTTATAGTACATAAATATGAAGAATTAATAAATTTTATCTGTTATAATTTTTGGATTCTGAAAAAATAACGAATGAAAAGCTCAAAGGTTTACCGTGACATTCCTGCCATCCATAGTTTTTTCTTTGAATGGGATGCCTGGCTTGAATTTGATTTCTGAGCCAGTAAAAGATGTAGTAGTTTTGATAGTCCACTCTCCATTGTCTATGCTTATCTCCTGTCTTGGTTTTGCTTTATTACCAAGCATACGAGTTGCCAAACCAACTCCTGGGATTTAAGAAAAGAAACAACTAATTTAAATTTGTCAGTTTCCATAATTCCATCAAGAGTTCAGATCCTTCTCACTTAGAAATTTAAATAATTGAAAAAATAATAACCATACAAAAATAAAAAGATTGTGATTAAGTATTTTGGTACCAATGGAATGAACTTATAAAATCAAAATATTTGAAGCCTAAAAACAAAAAAAATGAATGTGTAAATTATTTAGAATAGAATACCTCACTCAGGAAAATATTGTCTACAACTGCAGAATTTATATAAATAAAATATATATATATATACATATATTAATTATAATGAAATTCTTCAATGTGGTAAATAGGATAAAACATTTAGCCTGGGACTGGGGTGCTTAAGTCTTTTAATTTCAGGCCATGAACATGAATATTAAAAAGAAATCCAAGGCCATGAGTCATAAAAGGTAATAGATTTCTTAATTTTTTTTTAAAGGGAAAGACACAACAATCAGTTGAAGTTACTAAAAAAATTAAAATGGTGTTGTTATGAACAAGAAATAAGATCAGCATTTAACAAAAATCTAACACCCAAGATTAAGGCAGGCATTGATTAGCCATTATTATATTGAGACAGAGATTGATCAGCCAAGCTTGAGACGGAAATTAATCAAAACAATCATAAAAGTTTTAAAATTAAAAGAGTTACCTTATTTAGATAACTTTTACCATTATTAATTATTAGGTAATCCTGCAGTCTGCAGTCTTGGCAGTTAATGAGTAATTAGGTAATGTGGTAATCCTTCAGTTTTGGCAGTTATAGTTATAATATTAGGTAATCTTGTCGTTTTGACAGTTAATAGGTAATCCTGTAGTTTTGGCAGGTATGGCATGGTATTGTAAAATAATTGTATACTTGTAAAATAATTAAATATATTTAATATATTAGAGTATATTATTTCTGAATATCTTTAGACTTTACTTTATTTCTCTGCAAATTTTATTTTTTTTCTAAGAACTTTCGTTTTTAATAAAATTAATTTGTAATTTAATTAATTGAATGAAATACATTAATCATTAATAATATTTTATATTTTAGTTTTTGGTATTATTATTATAATTACTATTTTCATTTTATTACAATTACAGCACAAACCGCAAATGAAATTGTGTTAATTTTTTAAACGAAGTGATTATTCGCACGGTTTTCCCGTGCGAATAATTTTTAAAATTATTAGCACGGGTCGGGTCTGGTCGTCGCGCATGCGTACTCCCAGTGGTTGATAACAAAATAATAGCCAATTTCACTCGATTTAGGCTAAATTGTGCAGTTATATGTTAATAGTACTAATATTTATATGTTTATAGTACTAATATTAGTTACAATTTAATGATTGATGTCTAATAAATGATAATTGGATATAATTTTGAATAATCGCAAAAAGTAACAAGTTTCTCTAGACAAATGGATAGTCAGCTAAAGAGATTGTGAGTGTCTTTTATTGGTTAGCAGATCGAATCCTGATAAAGCCTTTTTTTATATATTCTGTTGTTTTTTTTATTTTCTTGGTTTTTGTTTTACAACCACAGTGCAAACACTCAAACAGGCTTTTTTTCCAGGGACAATTTGTTTTTTATATCCCATGAGTGAGTCACTGTTACTACAAGTGTTACTACTGAACTGAAGTTACTAGTTACTGTTCACTGATTCACTGTTATGCTTATAATAACTTATACTCATACTCAGTTCAGTCTTACTTACTTACACTTACAGTACAGAACAGAGTACGGACTCTCACTTTTTAATTTTTTTAAAATGATGCTTTACCATCATAAAGTCGTTCACTTTAATTAATAAATGATTAATTATAAATTAAATCATTAATGATCAACTAGCGAATGGCAATATGCAGGTCCGCTCAGACTCAGATTCTTGCTCAAATACTATTACTATCAATATCAGTGACAGCAAAATTAGTTTACCGTGCCGTGCAAATAATTATAATGTTTGATATTTTTTGTTCAAAATCTCATAATCATTGTCATCTTCATAATTTGTAGCCATTGGTCATTGACTCATTGAGTAACAGTCACATTGACACTGTCTGTCAGTAACTAAATATTGTCGTAATTTATATTTGTTTTATTTGCGCAAGCTATTAGGTCTAATAATATTTAGGGAGCGTCTATTCGCAATCGATTGCGAATAGATTTCAAACCCTATTTGCAATCGATTGCGAATAGATTTCAAACCCTATTCGCAATCGATTGCCTTTAGGTTTCAAAGCCTTTAGGTTTCAAACCAAACGCTAGCCTATTGACAATCGATTGTTTATAAAATTGAAGAGTTACAAGTATTCACTGCGCCTTTCATTGAACCTCCGATTCTATATGTGCATTCAAACAATCTCTAAAATCTATCACTAAACCTAACCCAAAACCCTAAAAACTATCACTAAACCTAACCCAAACCCTAAAAGCTATCACTAAACCTAACCCAAACAACTATCACTAAACCTAACCCAAACCCTAATAACTATCACTTAACGTAACCCTAAAGTCTATCCCTAAGCCTAAGCCTAAGATCAAAACAAACCATTTTAAAAAAAAAAAATCTTATTCATAATCAATTCATGTAGTATTGTTTGAAAAAAAATAAATAAAAAAATAGGCATCAATAAGAAATCGAACCCCGGACCTGCGATGTAGCGTACTATCGTACTATCAATATGACCACACAGCCACACATTCACCGATGAAATTTTTAACCTTATAAAAAAAATATTACTAAGAATAGCAATAACCGGAAGTGAACGAGCGCGTATGCAGCCGCATATTGGGTCGTTTTGACGAGGCTATACTCGAAAGGAAAGACAACCAGGCTATTTATAGCACGCGCCGATTGCGAATAGGGTTTGAAACCTATTCGCAAATCGATTGCGAATAGTCACTTCGTAATATTTATTTGACTCAATTAAACAACAATTAAATCAATTACAGTAGACAGTGTCCTAAAATTTAAATATCAACTATACTAATACTTTTTACTTTACATTATCTTAATTATTACACTTTGTAGTTAGTAAGTGTAGATTAGCATTTCAAAAAAGTGCGAATAATTATCGGCACGGTCGAACCGTGCTAATAATTTTCAAAATTATCGGCACGGTTATGACGTCAAAAGTCAAAACCTTGCGAATAAGCTTGCCTTTTTTAAATTTCTAAGATTCTAAGTAAGTAAGTAAGGCATTTTTTCGTCTCTCAATGATAGATAATCCGAAAACCGAAAACGATAAGACCATTTTATTTATTGATCGCCCTGCTTGATTTAAAATAGGCCAATAATGATTAAATTATATTATTATTTTAATCAATTTCAATATTATTAATATAATAATATTATTATGGACTCACCTAATTCTTTCATGTATTCATCAAAGTTCACAGATTTCTCTAGATCCCATTTACCAACGGCTAAGTCGGCTGCAGACATTTCAATTAAAGAAAAGTGAATCGAAATCGTGTGCAATTGAAAGCAGGTTACTGTTGATGAATAGAAGTAGATTGAGCGTTTACGTCCAAAGTCAAATCGCTACTAAAACCGAATTAACAATTACGCGAATCGGTATCGGATAACTAGTAACTGCTGTTGACCTGAGTTGATCAGCATGAACGGACTATTTTATTTAAAATAACGTATGACCTTTAACCCTTTACATTTTTTACTTTACAGGCAAAAGATCTAGCAGGGGAGAGTAATTTGGATTTCATCAATTTCAATATTAATGTCATCAATTAATATTTTTATGACCGATAGAGTATACTGAAAATGAAGGGGAAAATAATTTTTAAAAATTTATTTGAAATTGACAAACATATTTTATCGTTACATTAGTGTTAATATATTTCAATATAAATTATCAATATGACTAATACTAATACAGATATTATTATCTGAACTTGAATTAAAAAAAAAAATTCTTCCAAGGGAAACAGCAACTGTAATTTTTAGTATTTTTAATTTTAAAGAACTTACTTCCCTTAACTTGCTTCTACATGATGCATCGGTCTACATTTTTGTATCTGTTAATTTATAATACTAATACTAGGGCTGTTAACGATCAATTTAAATTTAATCGTTAACTTTTGTAAAAATTAACGATTCATTAATCGTTAATTTTGATTAAAACCAAAAATTAAAATGTATGTCATAAGTAACACACATTAAACTATTAAACGTTCTTGTTGAAAATCGAAATAAGACTGGGATGATATATCCTCCCCCTATGTGACTACGATAAGAGGAAAGTGCGTTGATATTCTTTGCTTCAAATGATGAGTGGGTCTAATTGACAATATAACCAACTGAGCTGAACAATCATCCTCATAGTCATAGAAATGAGGTAATTGGTATACACGGTTGTCTAGTGGCAAGCGCGCCCGACTGCCATATCGATGGTCACGAGTTCGAATCCATGCGAAGGCAAGGATTTGTTCCTGTGTCATAAGGAGTCCCTGAGTCACCCAGCTCCGAATGGGTACCCAATTAACAATAGTTAGGCAGCTGGGGCTAGGCGGCTGGGTAATGCGTGGAATCCTCATAGCCGTGGCCTGTGCCCGCTGCATCACTTGCCATCAGATCATCTGTCATGGTCTGTGGACGCAATTATCTTCTGAATCTGTAGCGTCTGTATATCTAATCTTTTTCTTAAAGATAAGATAAAAGGACTTGCCAAGGAATGACATTATCGGATATCGGAACTTTCATCTCCATTTCGTAACGCAGTAATTCATCACAAGAGTTGACGTCATTTTCTGTCTCTGAATCAGACTCAATTGCTGCCATTAGCTTAATACGCCTTTCATTTGCTTTAATAAATAAGCGAAATGTTAGAGCCATTGTAGGCAAACTTTATTAAATATTTTGAACATTCCCATCAGTCAATAGTTTAAAACCAAAATGTTTGTGTAATTTTCAGTTAATATATAATTTATGGGCCATTATTTGTATTTTTTTTTTTTTTAACGTTTTGACTTCCATGAATTTGTAAGTGATGTGTCGATTAATCATTAAAAGTAATTTAATCATTAACATTTTTAACCATTAATCGAGAAATTAGTCATCAATTTCTGCATCTCTCACAAATGCTAATAATAAATAGTTCATTCATCAATCACGCTAGGAGTCCAAGATGGTCAACGTTTCGAATGCCCGTGAAGGCAGGGATTTGTTCCCGGTACCAAGGGTGTCCCTGAGTCCACCCAGCTTTGAACGATTACCTAATATTTGTTAGGGAAAAGGGACGGCTGGGTAATGCGTGAAACTCTCATAGCCGTGGCCTCTAAACGCTGCATCAAGAAAAGACAAAGGATTAATTAATTTCCTCCATAATCTTCTTTCTTCTTCTTCGTTCTCAATATTGAATATAGGGTTTTGCGTGCCACGAGTTTTGCGCCAATTGGCCCGTGGTCTCCGACTTCGACCTGCTGGATTTTCTGGATTTGCTTCCATAGCCTTTGGTCAGCCAAGACCATCTTCAGGGCAGCAGTTGTTGTTTTTTTTTTTTGGCAAGTGATGCGGCGTTCACATGCCACGGCTAAGGGGTCCACGCTTTGCCCCGCCGCTTTTTGCCCATTTGGAGCTGGGTGGAACTCGGGGACGCCCTGGGCCCCGGGAGCGGGTCCATGGCTTCCCATGGATTCGAGCTCGTGGCCATCGGAACGCCAGTCGAGCATGCTGCCACTCGACCACCGTGGCCCCCTCCTCCCTAATGATAACGTGTTATTAAAGTTATTACGACTTTGATCTGAAAAAAACCCACTGAAGTTATTGTCAATCGCAGAAACTGAACTATGCTGATATGATATAAAAATCTTTATCTTTAAATTGTTATGAATTTTAATGAACATTTACTAATAACTAAAAACTGTCATGAATGATTTCATTTATTATATATTAATATTAACAATTAGAAAATCGATTATGATGAACATCCAGGTTGAAATTAGTAATTTTGCGAATCGATTGATAGAAGCGTATTAATATGTTATCTTTTTGTTGTAATATATTTTTAATAGAGCTTACAATTAAAGTAATAATGTGTATGTAAGCATTTAGAAGTCACCTGCGTCCAAAAAACCTATTGAATTTTTATGTGTTCACCATGAATATCATGGATTATTTACCGGAAGTTGCTATATTAACATGTCCTCATAAATATGACGTATATACTTTCCGAAGTCGGAAGAGGATTTGTTGACTAATATTTGACCGGTAGACTATATCCACCGATGTTTACGTATCAATAAAACATGGCAGAATCGAAGCATCACCAGGCTAATTATAAGGGCTGGCTCTACAAATGGACTAATTATTTGAAAGGCTACCAGAAACGTTGGTTCGTCCTTCAAAATGGTCTACTTTCTTATTACAGGTAGGCCTATCGCTTATCACTAACTTAAGTTAACTAACTGTGTCACTAACAGTAACAGACGGCAAATCTCGTCTTGTAAATTTATTTATTATTTGAAAGATTTGTACCTCTCAAAAAATTATATGCCAAATTATCATTAATTATTATAAGAGTAATAAGAGGCCTACATTAAAATTCATAAAATTAAGGCAAGCGTTATTCGCACGTTTGACGTCATAACCGTGCCGATAATTTTGAAAATTATTCGCACGGTTCGACCGTGCCGATAATAATTCGCACTTTTTTGAAATGCTAATCTACACTGTCTACACTTACTAACTACAAAGTGTAATAATTAAGATAATGTTAAGTATTAGTATAGTTGATATTTAAGTTTTAGGACACTGACACTGTCTACTGTTAATTGATTTAATTGTTGTTTAATTGAGTCAAATAAATAATATTAGACCTAATAGCCTGCACAAATAAAACAAATATAAATTACCCCAATATTTAGTTACTGACCCACTGACAGACAGTGTCACTGTGACTGTGACTCAATGAGTCAATGACCAATGGCTACAAATTATGAAGATGACAATGATTATGAGATTTTGAAAAAAAAAATATCAAACATTATCATTTTTTGCACGGTAAACTAATTTTTCTGTCACTGATATTGATAGTAATAGTATTTGAGCAAGAATCTGAGTCTGAGCGGACCTGCATACCGCCGTTCGCTAATTAATTATTAATGATTTATAATTAATCATTTTATTAAATTAATTAATTAATTAAGTGAAAGACTTTATGATGGTAAAGCATCATTTAAAAAAATTAAAAAGTGAGAGTCCGTACTCTGTAAGTGTAAGTAAGACTGAACTGAGTATGAGTATAAGCATAACAGTGAACAGTAACTAGTAACTAACTACAGTTCAGCAGTAACACTTGTAGTAACAGTGACTCACTCATGGGATATAAAAAAAATTGTCCCTGGAAAAAAAGCCTGTTTGAGTGTTTGCAAGCATCGTCACTGTGGTTGTAAAACAAAAAGCAACACAAAAAAAAAAAAAAGACTATATCAGGATTCGAACCGCTAACCAATAATAACACTCACTATCTCTAGCTGACTATCCATTAGTCTAGAGAAACTTGAAATTTTATGCAATTATTCAAAGTTATATCCAATTATCATTTATTAGACATCAATTATTAAATTGTAAGTAGTATTACTACTATAAACATATAAATATTAGTACTATTAACATATAACTGCACAATTTAGCCTAAATCGAGTGAAATTGGCTATTATTTTGTTATCAGCCGCTGGGAGTGCGCATGCGCGACGACCAGACCCGACCCGTGCTAATAATTTTAAAAATTATACGCACGGGAAAACCGTGCGAATAATCACTTCGTAAAATTAATTAGTTTTAGAACTAGAAGATATATACTGTATCAGTACTCAGTACTGTATCAGTATCACTGTATTATTATACTGTATAATAATATCAATGATAAGACAAGACAACTCTCTATTAAGTCACTCTTCTACTTCTAGTTCTAGTATTCTATCTACTATTGAGTTATTGAGATTATCTAGTTAGCTATGCTAGTCTTTGGCCTTGGGTTATAAATTTTATTTAGATGGGTTCTTTCATAATTACTATTACTACTATTTATCCATTACTAATAATATGATGACTAATATTATAACTATTTACTATTATTGAATTGGTAAAAGTGAAGTATGTCGACCGCGACGTCATGGCCATGGCGGCATTCTTTGTTGTTATAGCACGTCCTTTAAAAAGCTTTAAAAATTATTAAAATTAAAATTCTATCGCTACAATTAACCTAAAACCTTCAATTTTCCGAAAATTCTAAAAATATACCTAACTCAAACCCTAAAACCTTCCAATTTTTATAATCCTTTTAGAATTTATAGAAATTTCTTTTCCAACAACCGGTAGGGTCGTGACATCATGGTCGACATATTTCGCTTCAGTCCTATTATTAATAGTAATAGTATTAGTTGGAATAACTCAATAACCTTAACTTGCCGTAACAGTATAATCAAACTAATAATAATAAAATTATAAGTTAAAGCTTTTCTTTGTATTCTAAGGGTTAAATGCCCTTAGCCTTAGTCTTATTTTAAGGACCAACTAGACTAGTAATAGGTAATGTACCATATCCACATTCGTATCACAAAATTCCAGTATCATATGCTATTGACACAATTTATGTTAAGGTTGTTAACGGTTAACTGGTCCTACGATCAGATCAGGACCGTTCCCGTTTAATTAGAACCAGTTAACCGTAAGTTCAATTAGTCGGTATTAGCTTATTACCCTAGATTTTATTTTTTTGGTTTACGTCAGAATAGCAGAGCCAATATGCGAGCGACCGTGACATCAAAAAGTTTTCTTAATATTCTGGTAAATTAATAATATAAAATGCATATCATCACTGTTAGTGGAGTTCACTAGTGAAAGTTTAAAAAAAATAAATTTGCTCAGTTGACAAAGCATAGTACCAGAAATAAAACAGCGCGATTATGTCAAAATGTGAACAACGGCCAAAGCAGCCAGTGTTACTATTTATAATACAAGATGAAAGATAGGTCTAACAGACCGGTCTGCAAATTCGATTTTGGTCTTATATCAACATTTTCCAGCTAAGTTCCTGCGCGTCAAAGGCATTACACTTAAAATTACCACATTGATATAAAATTTTATGTTATCGTGCACAGGCATTCCTCGGTTGTGTAAGAATTTCACGTTTATTGCGATCAACTGGTTATGACATTAAAAAAAATTCTGAAAATGTATTTACATTATAACTGTGATGCTGATTTCATCTTTTAGGACGCATAGTCACATCAGCTGGTACACAACTAAATCATAACTTAATCAAACCAGCTAAGTCAACCCCAATTTTTGGGGTTATTTCATTCAAATGTTGGCACTTTGGTGTAAATATGTGGTTTGGTTGATAATTTTGGGCACAGGGCCCCAAAAAGGTTTGCCATCACTGTTTTAGGATAATAATGGTCATTTAATATATTTAAAAGACCATCTTGAGTTTTTCACTTCTTTTACCTGTAGTTTACTACTATTATTTTTACAAAAAAGTAAAATCCCACCTTTAAAAAAAACAAGTAAAAACTACCACAAAACTTAGTGAACAGAGCGAAAACAGAGTGGAAAGCAACCAGCGACATTTCCACTAGTCCACTAAAGCCTCTCTCACTATAAATTTGAAGAGTTTCTGCTTTCTATGATTTCATTACTAAAAAGAGCACTATCCTGGCGCGTTTTGGGATTAGAGAATGGGCACCTTGACACTTAAAACGTTACTAGCTATTATTCTACAGACAAAAATTTAAGTCTGATAAGTAGTAGGCATTTCAGTATGGAGGGTGGTATTGTCCTGTCATGTAGAGACAGAGATTGTTGGGTACTATTGAGTTTTACAACATTGCTTTAATCAATTATCAGGAGTAGAAATGTATTTTTTTGAAGCTTTCAGTAGCTACCAAGATGCTTATACTTGATCATTCTGTGTTTGTAGAAAATGTACTTGGACAACTTTTTGACGAAAATCAGCTCTATCATGGCCCTTTGTAGTTTTTCCTGACCCTCTCACTGATCGAGCATATGTGAACATTGTAAATTTTTCTGTTTCACTTAAAGGATTTGGTATGCTAAATACATGTAGTCTGAAATCCTGTTTTTTGGCAAGTAATACTTTTTGGAACCCCAAATAATAAATTGTCATTGTTTAATGTTTCCTTGGGTGGTAGTCTTAACACTTCATCACCTTGCAACTCATTGAGTTCCAGTTGCGGATGGCCTGATGCATCATCGGGGCCATTGAGATAGGTCAGGGGTCTCCAAACTTTTCTGCCAAAAGGCCGCAGACAGCGTCACACAGCAGTTTGGGGGCCGACTACTAGCCCCCATCTACTAAGTTTTGTGGTAAACTTCAGTTAAAAATAGTATTTTTTTCTTTTTCTGGAGATTAAAAGATATCTTCTGGGGCCGGATTAGAGGGCCTCGCGGGCCGCATCTGGCCCGCATGCCGTAGTTTGGAGAACCCTGAGATAGGTGAAGAAAAAACATGATTTCATTTTCAATAGTTGCAAAGTTCTGAAAGCGTCTTTGTTATTTATCAGCCAGTTATATGATCTCTGCATTGTACTTCTGCCTTTGCTTTTCTGCTGTGGTGTTCAGACATCTGTTGGCCGCGCAGCTTAAAGGGAACATTGCTGGCCAGGATTGTCTTGGACTTGGCTAGAAGTCTCTTGGGTTTATGAAATATTTTTTTGGTTTAGCTAGTGTTGTCATCTAGGCCCATATAACATATGTTTATGCTGCTGGACCACTAGTTCACCCTCTTAAGTTTCTGCCCATCAAAAAGCCTGGCCAATGTTTGAGTGAAGGATGCTTTAACGTTAAATGCCCCAGAAGGTTTTCTCAAAACTTCCGCCTTAATGCCATAAAGAATCCCCGTACTAAAATCAACTGGTTATGAAATTTAAACAATTGCGTAAAATGCATTTATGTTATTTTAGTCATACTGATTTCATTCTTTAGGATAAGAATGGTTATTTTACGTATCTAAATGACCGTCTTGAGTGTAATAGTAATTTTACCTGTAGTTTAGTACTCTTATTTTTATAATAAAGAATAGAAAAATCGCATCTTCAAAAAAACCCCGTAAAAACTACAACAAAAAAAACTTCGCGAATCAAGCGATAACACTAGCTAGGGAAACGGCTGCCATAGTCGGCAGTCAAATACACCTTTTTTCACGCACTGAAGATTTTTTATTTTCTGTCATTTCGTTTCTAAAGAGAGTTCTATCGAGGCGCGCTTTACAGCGCTTTGGCCGTCGCGGACAGGCAGGCATTACAACGCTTTGGGGCTTTAAACATTAATAGCACTTTTAAAAAAAATCATAATGAACACATTTTTCATGCTTTGTTTATCCCAAGGGCTTGTTGAAAGTTTAAACATTTCACCAGCTATGCTTCTACCATGGGACCTCTAAAACTAAAACTATCTTGGACATATTTCTTGAACTTGTAATGGACATGACAATTGTTAACATCCCAAGTTCACAAAAATACATTAACACTGCATCAGTGGATTGGGCTAATTCCCTTATGCCCCCCTCCCCAAAAAATAATTTTAAAGAAATGTTTATTATAATACACATCTATACAAGTTCTGACAATTAAAAGTCATTATTTAAAGTCAGTAATGTGAACTTAAAGAATACAAGCTGAAATGGTCCACTCTTGCTGAGGAACAATAAACCAAGTGTACACTGAGGACTTGATCACTGCAGTTAGTAGTCAATGTTGACATAGAGAATTGGGCAAAAAGAATGTGAGATAAGAGATAATGAGCTATTTTTTTACTACACGGTGAGGAGATTAACCAGTCCATTTCAAATTATGGGACAGCAAAATGGATTCTCTTGCTGTGTGGTATTTTGGTTATAATTGGTGAGGTATGTGTAAGCCATTTTCCCTTTAAGCTGCGCAGGTATCTGACCATCACCGCGCAGCAGTTTAGAATTACTGCACAGCAAATTTTGTAATATATTGCACAAAAAATGGATGCTGTGCTACTTTGCACATGAGTTTTTGTGCTTTGCTCAATGACCAACGACCTATTTGAGGGAACATAGGTCACAAGGTCACAAGAACTATGTGGATCCAATCCTAGCCACAAGGTTCTTCCCTCTTTACATTACACAGAAATAACACAAGCCCCACTGACTGGAAAATCCTTTATTGTCATTTGTCTACTGCACTTACATGATGTCACCAGATATACTCCAAAACACATCACACATATTCTCACGGCAACAAAACATTTTTTTATTTTGTTAACACACTCCCCAAGTACAAGCCAAACACAATCTTCCATACCCCACCTCAACTAGCTCACAACAAAGTTATGAGGAAAAATTGATAATTCGCGACAAGATAACCTATTTTCAAATTACTCTATCAATTCATAAAGGTAGTACCATAAAGAACACAAAAAATATAACAAGATAACCTATTGTCAAATTACTCTATCAATTGATAAAGGTAGTACCATAAAGAGTACTCAAAAAATAATAACATAACCTATTGTCAAATTACTCTATCAATTGATAAAGGTAGTACCATAAAAAGTACACAAAAATATAACAACATAACCTATTGCCAAGTTACTCTATCAATTGATAAAGGTAATACAGTTCGAAACCGCTTAAGTCGACGGCGTTGGGGTATGAAAAATGGCATCGACATAACCGATGATCGAGTTAAAGCGAAAACCAATATGGCGGCAAAATATTAACATGCGCTTGAAATTTCTTTATGTACATGTTGTGCGTTAATTAGTGATGGGACGATTAATCAGAATCGTATCGGAATATCGGGACCCTATTTCTTCACTCTTTCTTAAGGTTGTTAAGACCGTTCGTTTTTAAAGACCGTTTAAGTTTAAATATAACGCCGTTTTGCGGTGATTCCCAGATTGAGCGATACTGTGCCTTCGAAGCCACTTGCTTGATTTTCCTTACAAGCTACACAAATAAGTAACCTACACATCCCCTCATTGTCCCCGAACCATTCTCTTCCTAATCATCTTCTTTGGGTCCGTCCCCTCAGCTTACAATGGACTCAGAATGGTCTATCGTGACCTATATATGACTCATGACAAAGCGAACTCTTCTCTATATAAACGTACACAAATAAATTAGGTACTCCTTTTGAAC
>MUZC01001694.1:829039-840044 GCA_002072015.1 Radix auricularia
TGTTTTTGGAGTTTTTTTTAACACAACAGCATTGCCGTTATTTGTTTGATGAAGCTATCGGCATGCTATAAAATTGTACATACATGTTTGCTAACAACAAAAGGTATATGTGCACCAACTGACAGCAGAAATTTACACATTTAAAATAAAAACCAACGTCGATTATCGATAAAAACCTTTATTATTCTCCAACACATCTCTGAAACGTATCGTATATATGCAGTTACTTTGGTTTCTTTAAAAAAGTCTATAATGCTTTGTTGTTTTTTGCCTTTAATCGTCTGCTTAAAAACAAATAACTAAGAATTTCAAAAGCCGGCGATTGCCATAGCCATAGTACCAGAAGCAACACAGCGCTGAGAGCAAAACGCAAGTGGGCTGTGACGTCACCAGCAGACCCTGGTGAGGCAGAAACTTGGTCCCTAGTCCCTTCCCTTGGTTATAAAAAAATCATAGCTAACATTTTCAAAAGCTGGCGATTGGTCATGGGGATCGAGATAACCAATGTTAAGTGGCAAATTTGACCCTTTTTTTGTGCTCGTGTTATGAGGTTTCAGCGACTTAAAAAAATCGAATTAAACGATGAGAAAATGCTAAGACAAAGAGAGAATTTGGCGGTTCCAATAAAAAACGTCGACATATTAGGGTGGTTGAGCTAACCGAGCTCAAGGTAAGTGGGTTCGACTGTACCATAAATCATAAAGAGCACACAAATTATAACAGGATAAACACTTTCTATTTCCCAATTTGTTGAAATTTTGAGCAGGGAAAAGAAAACCGTGACAGGTAAACTGCAGCTGCCTATTTAATAACTCCCTATTGATTTCACAGGAGAACTTATCTGAGCAAAGCTGAAGCTCTAAAACCCATCATTATATTTATGTGTCTGAAGTGTAAAGAACATAAAATACAACAGAAATCTTTGAATGTGACCTGAATGCACAGATTTATAAAACAATTTTAAAGAGGGAAAATAATGAATAGAGTAGAACTTGTAAATGTTGTTGAAACTGCCAGAGAAAATAATGAATAGAGTAGAACTTGTAAATGTTGTTGCAACTGCTATAGAAAATAAACTTGAACTGGTCTTTATATTCTGGGTTTCTGCAGCCTCCAGGAATTCCAAAAATGTCAAAGAATTTTAAAAAATAAAAATTATTGACAACTGAAAACTTTTCTTTAAATATTCTTAAGATTGGTTTTTAAAACATTCTAGGCGTTTTCTATATTCTCTTGGAATAAGATTTTAGATAAGGAGTATAAAAACCTGTATAACTACATATAGGTATAATGATAATATCAACATGTTATTGTCAATAATATGTGGTGTGGTGTATAGTTTAATATCAGCTTTTTGTCACACTTTATAAAATCTTAAAAATTTTAGTCTTATGCCCATAAGATATTCTGATTCTGCATGGACGTACAAAATTAAATTTCTACCTGAATAAACAGATAAATGAATAACATTATAACTCCTCAAAATAAATGACAAATCTCAGGGGTGAAAGTGTCGAAAAGCCGTTATTAAAAAATCTGAGAACTTTTATTATCTGCACACCAGCCTGTATTAATGTCATGTTAATGTACAACACCTCCTAAAGGAACCAGGCTGAGATGGCGCACACTTGCCGGGGGACGATCAACCTGGCAAATGCCAGCATTCACACAGAGGACTCTACCACCATTGTCATCAGCAACGGGGGCGCCCAGACTTTTCACCTGAAGGCCAGTTCAGAAGTGGAGCGACAAAAGTGGATTATGGCCCTTGAACTGGCCAAGACAGAGGCCAAGAAGATGGCGGATGCTGGTAAATATTGTCATTTAAACGTATGTCTGACCTGCAATGGCCAGTAGGCAGCTTTTTATGTCCTAAAGTTATTGTTGGGTGTTTTTAGTCATGTTTCATATATTTCAATCATTTTGTTTCACACTCAAACCTTAAAACCTGGTAAATATTGTCATTTAAACGTATGTCTGACCTGCAATGGCCAGTAGGCAGCTTTTTATGTCCTAAAGTTATTGTTGGATGTTTTTAGTCATGTTTCATTATTTCAATCATTTTGTTTCACACACGAACCTTAATATCATTTTCCCTGCAAGCCATCAATAAATAATAATTTTTGTGTTCAATAGCGGTAAGTGCTCATTACATTATTGTACTAATTTATACAAGTTTATGTGATGATGGAATAATCCTGATTTTATTTCCAGAGGCATACTTCACAGGCAAGTAATGCTTTTCATTTGATTGTGGGCCATTAACCTCTAGTCCTCCATTTTGATGTCATCAGTTACTTGGCCATGATGCCCAACTTTAGAATTGGTTCAATGATAATAGTTTATTTTAGGGGGCTGATTGTCCAAGCTGGTCCAGCATACACACCCCACTTTGGTCTTCAAAACTTAGCTTAAATTTTAACTCTTCTTGTGCCATAAGGTTTTTGGAAAACTTCCGCCTCAGTGCCGTAAGAATTTCCCGAATTGCGATCAATTGGTTATGAAATTTAAAAAATTGGGTAAAATCCATTTATATTATTATTGTCATACTGACTTCATCTTTTAGGATAAGAATGGTTATTTTATGTATCTGAAAGACTGTATTGAGTTTAAAATAGTTTTTACCTGTAGTTTAGTACTATTAATTTAGTATTAAACTATAGCAAAATCGCATCTTTGAAAAAAACCCCGTAAAAACTACCAAAAACTTCGCAAATCGAGCTATAACACTAGCGAGGGAAACCGCCGCCATTGCCGAAGTTGAATACATCGTTTTTCACCACTGAAGAGTTTTTATTTTCTGTAATTTTGTTTCTAAAGAGAGTTCTATCGGGGCGGGCTTTACCACGCTTTGGTAAAAACAAAGTGGTGTGCATTACCGCACTTTAACACAGTAAGAGTTTTAAAAAGTTTTCAGATTTTTATGATTTTTTTCCCCATCACATTCTCTCAATGATTTGGGAAGACAATCCCGTGATGCATCATGGCCAATTAATGAGACCTCATGTTATATTTCTTTTTGTTGCTGTCATTGACGCCATTGTTCCGTATTCTTTAGGTTTTTGTTTGTTTAAACAAAATTCTTTTGTTTCTATATTTAATTAACATTTCTTGGATGTTACTGGACGGATCCTTTGTTATATTTTAATTTGGAAAAAAAAATTGGAGTTACGCTATGAACCTATTTTTGGATCATTACTGTTCCATGTTTACAAAATTTAATGCTAAAGCATTACATATTTTATCATTGTTTCCCCCCCGTGTTCATTTTTAGGTAAACAGGAAATGTCATAATTTTTTTTAATAGACTTAGATTTATGGCAACTTTAATCTTGCATGTCATATGTGAGGCTCAGCAGTTTTAGGGTAAATAGGGAATAATAGTTTAAATAGACTTAGATTTAGGGCAATTTTAATCTTGTATGTCATATCTGAGGCCCAGAAGTTTAGGGGTAAATAGGACATAATAGAGTTTTGGGGTAAATAGGACATAATAGTTTAAATAAATAGTTTAAACTTAGGGTAATTTTAATCCTGCAGTTTTTTGTGTTAATGGTGCAAATAACTTTATTAAGGCAAGTGGTGAGTGTAGTTATATTTTAAAAAATGCAGCCAGTAATCAATGATAAATTCCAGTCATTCTTTTCACCATTATTTTATGTTTGCATGAGATTAAATATGCCTGATAAGCAAGTAGTACTGGGTTCACATATGTATGTCAGCACTCCATCATTCACTAAAATAATATTTAATTAGTAGAATAGTTCACCATAAACTCACAAATTCCTTGATTACTCATTGACCTGTGTGTCATGTCAACAAATGCATTGGTCCATTTTTATTTCAAGGAAAATTGTTCTTTTTTGTTTATAGATGATGTAACCAAAGATAAAAATCAAAGAGTTTTTAGATCTAGCTATTTATATCAACCAAACAAATCAGTTTTCAAATATTTTCTTGCCATGACTGGGCGCTGTCCTCGGCTCAGCAGAAGTTCTGGAGTTTTCTTTTTTTAAAGCCTGTACTTTGTACTTTCCATGGTTGGGTGACACACACACACACAATTCTAATATCGAAATACAATAAAGTTGTTTCCGTTGCTTTGCTACAGGTAGCTGTAAATACTATCATCAATCCAGGTGTTATCACTGGTAAAGTAGGTCATCTGAGACATCAGGTGATGCCCGTGCTGCCTGCAGTCAGTCTGCTTACTTACTTGTCATCCAACAAAACATGTTTACTAAACACAGATAAGTGGGGGAATACTTGGCCAGCTTTCTATTAATAGCTTTAACAAATATGCTCTCATAGGATTTGGCATTTATGTGATCTTGTGTCTGATAGGTTCTAGGAAGAGCCTATGTTCGAAGTCACATCACGCACTGTCTTACTTGGTGGATAGGTTCTAGGAAGAGCTTATGTTCGAAGTCACATCACGCACTGTCTTACTTGGTGGATAAGTTCTAGGATTAGCCTATGTTCGAAGTCACATCACGCACTGTCTTACTTGGTGGATAGGTTCTAGGAAGAGCCTATGTTCGAAGTCACTTCACGCACTGTCTTACTTGGTGGATAGGTTCTAGGATTAGCCTATGTTCGAAGTCACATCACGCACTGTCTTACTTGGTGGATAGGTTCTAGGAAGAGCCTATATTCGAAGTCACTTCATGCACTGTCTTACTTGGTGGATAGGTTCTAGGAAGAACCTATATTCGAAGTCACTTCATGCACTGTCTTACTTGGTGGATAAGTTCTAGGATTAGCCTATGTTCGAAGTCACTTCATGCACTGTCTTACTTGGTGGATAGGTTCTAGAAAGAACCTATATTCGAAGTCACTTCATGCACTGTCTTACTTGGTGGATAAGTTCTAGGATTAGCCTATGTTCGAAGTCACTTCATGCACTGTCTTACTTGGTGGATAGGCTCTAGTCCAGTTTTAGTGTGTAGTGTTATGGGTATTTTGTCCCCTTCTCTTGTTATTACATGAAACCCCCCCCCCCCCCAATGTTGACAATTGTTTGCGTGGCCAGGGCTCTGTAATGAGAATGTTGAATTGGTTGAGGTTAGGGTTGGCCCTAAACTTCATGATAAGATGGAGACTTAAGTCATCTTGGAGCTATTACCCCCCATGAAACTGTGCAACACATCAGACTTTGATTGCTTCCCTGGATTTTGATGTTCATGACCCCATAAATCTTCTCAATATTGCTGCCATGATGTAATGGTTTATAACTAAATGAAATTATTGTTTAGATATTGTTTGATATCAATAGAATTTACAACTATTCCTTTAATGTTTTCTTATCCTAGATAAATAGTAAGAAATTATCATGGTTTTTAGACAGGGATCTTATCCCATAGTTCTTCTACAGGGATCTTATAGTTCTTAGACAGGGATCTTATAGTTCTTAGACAGGGATCTTATAGTTCTTAGACAGGGATCTTATAGTTCTTAGACAGGGATCTTATAGTTCTTTGACAGGGATCTTATAGTTCTTTGACAGGGATCTTATAGTTCTTAGACAGGGATCTTATAGTTCTTAGACAGGGATCTTATCTCAAATTCTTAGACAGGGATCTTATCTCAAATTTGTAGACAGGGATCTTATAGTTCTTAGACAGGGATCTTATAGTTATTAGACAGGGATCTTATCTCAAATTCTTAGACAGGGATCTTATAGTTCTTAGACAGGAATCTTATAGTTCTTAGACAGGGATCTTATAGTTCTTAGCCAGGGATCTTATAGTTCTTAGCCAGGGATCTTATAGTTCTTAGCCAGGGATCTTATCTCATAGTTCTTAGACAGGGATCTTATCTCATAGTTCTTAGACAGGGATCTTATGTCATAGTTCTTAGACGACAATCATTGCTGGATAAACATAAACATGTCTCATACTTAATTCCACCATCCACTTCTCACCTCCTGCTCCACCATCCACTACTCACCTCCTGTTCCACCACCCACTACTCACCTCCTTCTCCACCATCCACTACTCACCTCCTGCTCCACCATCCACTACTCACCTCCTTCTCCACCAACCACTACCCACCTCCTGTTCCACCATCCACTACTCACCTTCTGCTCCACCATCCACTACTCACCTTCTGCTCCACCATCCACTACTCACCTCCTTCTCCACCATCCACTACTCACCTCCTTCTCCACCATCCACTACTCTCCTCCTGTTCCACCATCCACTACTCACCTTCTGCTCCACCATCCACTACTCACCTCCTTCTCCACCATCCACTACTCACTAAAAGTGCTACCACTCCTAATACCTTGCAGTATATTTTGTCCATTCAGAAAGTGATGAGGAAGAAGTCCAACAGCCAGACAAGGCTGAACTGAACATAATGCTCCACAACATGAGTGCCAAACTGGAGGATCTGAACACATGCAACGAGCTCATTGCCAAGCATGGCCATGCCCTGACCAAGACGCTCTCTGAGCTTGAGGTCACGCACAGTCCAGTAGATGCTGCTGGCAACATGAAGGCCATGCAAGAGAGGGCCACGCTCTTTAGGATAACATCCAATGCTATGATTAATGTAAGTACCCAATTCTTGCAGGGGTCAAATATTAACATAAGTACCCAATTCTTGCAGGGGTCAAATATAAAGTCAGAACATCTCCATTATTGGCTTCTCACAAAGGCAGGTGTAAACAATAGATATTGATAGGTCAGGGTATCAATAGGCAACATTATTTCAGACAATTTTAGTATTTAATACGTGCTATAGTACCTAGGCATCTTGTGAAAATGTGCTAAAGTACTCAATTCTTGCAAACATTAAGTACCTAGGCATCTTGTAAAAAAAGGTTCACGTTTTATTGAGACAACTGATAAAGATGTTGTATATACTCTTCGGCATCCTTCCGTCTCGAGACACGATGGTGCATTTTGTTGTATATAAACAACTGATGACAGTTTCTCTCCTCCCCCCAGGCATGCAGTGAATTTAACCAACTGTCCCAGACTCAAGGCAAACGCTGGCAGAAGATGATTCAACATGAACACGAACAGCGCCTCAAGCTGGAAGAGATGGTTGAACAGCTGGCCAAGACAGTTGTCTCCCTTGAGAAGAAGGCTCGCATGTCTGTCAGTGGACTTCCTATTCGCGATACAGGTAAGTTTGAATGTCATTTTAGTGCATTACTTTTTTTTTTTAATTCAAAAAATAACAAAACAATGCCAACTGTGTGAAAATGGAAACAAAACCTGCCACAAACATAACATAACTGACCTGACTTTAACACAACATAACTGACCTGACTCAAACACAACATAACTGACCTGACTCAAACACAACATAACTGACCTGACTTAAACACAACATAACTGACCTGACTTAAACACAACATAACTGACCTGACTTAAACACAACATAACTGAGCTGACTTAAACACAACATAACTGCCCTGACTTAAACACAACATAACTGCCCTAATTTAAACACAACTGCCCTGACTCAAACACAACATAACTGCCCTGACTTAAACACCTTGACCACATTAGAAATGGCTTAAGTCAACAGGCAACTAATAATGTAACAGAAGCAGGGCAACACTGTTTTAACATTTAAATAATCACTGAAAAAGTATTGTGATGTGCATCTCGTTTTGTGACTGTTTAATCCTAGAACTGCCATAGATGTCTGACATGAGATCCTATATGGCTGTGTCCATAGTGGGTTTGGGGAATGAGATCTTATATGGCTGTGTCCATAGTGGGTTTGGGGAATGAGATCTTATATGGCTGTGTCCATAGTGGGTTTGGGGAATGAGATCTTATACGGCTGTGTCCATAGTGGGTTTGGGGAATGAGATCTTATATGGCTGTGTCCATAGTGGGTTTGGGGAATGAGATCCTATACGGCTGTGTCCATAGTGGGTTTGGGGAATGAGATCCTATACGGCTGTGTCCATAGTGGGTTTGGGGAATGGGATCCTATACGGCTGTGTCCATAGTGGGTTTGGGGAATTCATTGATTAGACAACAATTTAGTAGTGGTGTGCCTAAATGGCTGTGTCCATAGTGGGTCTGGGAAATTCATTGATTAGACAATTTAGTAAGTGATGAAGAGAAATTCTACACTCTGTTGTATTCAGTCCTGTTTTTGAAAAATCAAAATAGGATTTGATCAAGTCTATATGTGTATAGAAAGGTAAGTAGATTTCTTTCTTTATACAAATGCACACTTGATACTTGTCCTCCAACTGCAAATATTATTGATTACTTTGAAACATTCTTTTTTTGCAATTTTTCTTCTAATGGAAAAATAACTCCTTTTCGACATAAAATTAAAAATATTTGTGGTTATCTCCCTTGCTAAAAAAATTCCGTTAATTTCTGCGGGTCGGCTATATTTAGATTTGCTGATCGTTTGCAAACATTGTCATCGTCCCCCCTCCCCCCGACACACATAAAATCACCCAGTTCCTCTGAAAGTAATTATAATTTTGTAATTAAACATGCGACCTAACATCGTGGCCCAGTGTATCACTGCTTTATGCCAAGGGTTGAACAAACTTTGTTACAGTCAAAGACAATGCTCCCTTTTGCGCCTGTGCTCAGGTATCTGACCGACGCTGTGCAGCAGTTTAGAATCACCGCGCAGCAAATTGCAAATTTGGACAAATATGGCTTACAACATGGGTGCTGTATAACTTTGAACACGCGATTTTTTACTTTGCACAACTCAATGAACCATAGAGGGGATATAGGTTGTAGACTATCAGTCAAGGCATTTAATGTGAGAGATGTAAAGATGTTTTATAACAACTAACATTGATTAGATTAGAACAAGGCTGGGGAAACTTCTTTAGTAAGAAATAAAACATTAAGTGGCCTCATTAGTAAGAAATAAAACATAAAGTGGCCCCATTAGTAAGAAATAAAACATAAAGTGGCCTCATTAGTAAGAAATAAAACATAAAGTGGCCCCATTAGTAAGAAATGAAACATAAAGTCGCCCCATTAGCAAGAAATGAAACAAAGATGCCGCACCTAACAGACCTTTAGCCTCAGTTCAAGTAGAAACATACATCTTAAACATAAATGTATTATTATTTTTTTAAAATTTTATTACTGCGGGCCTCATAGAACTCCGTAGCGGGCCGCATGCGGTTCGCGGGCCCTTGTTTGCCCATCTTAGATTAGAATATTGGAATAGCTCAAGGTCTGTATCAGCTGTTCTCATCTCTAGTTAGATCTTTCCTTTAATGGGGACGCCTTGTACTATAATTCCATCAGTTGGTATTGAACTTATGTTATACCTGGTCATTATTAACAACCATCTTATTTGGTCATTTGCTACTCATGTCCTATCTTGACTGTGCTACTCATGTCCTATCTTGAATGTGCTACTCATGTCCTATCTTGACTGTGCTACTCATGTCCTATCTGGGCTGTGCTACTCATGTCCTATCTTGACTGTGCTACTCATGTCATAACTTGACTGTGCTTCTCGTGTCCTGTCTTGACTGTGCTACTCATGTCCTATCTTGACTGTGCTACTCATGTCATAACTTGACTGTGCTACTCATGTCCTATCTTGACTGTGCCACTCATGTCCTATCTGGGCTGTGCTACTCATGTCCTATCTTGACTGTGCCACTCATGTCCTATCTTGACTGTGCCACTCATGTCCTATCTGGGCTGTGCTACTCATGTCCTAACTTGTTGACTAGCCTCATATACTTATCATTAGTTCTCTGCTTGTTGTCATCAGATTACTGTCACAGTATTGAATAACCTCATATACCTATCACTAGTATTGATCACCCAACATAATATAATTATTTAGAATATTAGTTTCAAGTTCTTCATATCAATAGCAAAATCCCCCCCCCCTTTTTTTTTCCCAGACCCAATCGACCGCTTCATTTTGTAGATGTGATCAATAAATTATAAGGCGCCGGCCCTCCAAAGTAACATCCTCATTTTTTTTTTTTTGGAAACTGGCTACTGTTCTTTTTAAAATAATATTGGAGGCCACGCGTGAGGTGGTGGGGGGGGGGTGATGGGGGTGGCGGGCTGAGGAAGAGGGACAGACAACTGATCGAAGTGTGGAACTCTTGTGTTCGAGGAGGATGAGAGCTCGGCCCGACTCATCGTGTGCGGCAGGGGACTGAACTCTGTGACTGGCATAGCAGCACACAGCTTCCGGTGAGTGGCTCGGCGGATAGATACAAGTTCGTGTTACAGTGTTGGTGTGGTCTACACGTACACAGACGTACACTCACGGGTCTTTTCTAAGTCTAATGGCGTCGTGTGTTAACCCTGTGCCAGAAATCTACTACATGATATTCAAGGCGACTCATGTAGAATTCTTGTAGGATACTGAATCATATTGTTTCTTCTACTTCAACCGGGTACGTTAGTGAGTCTGAGTAAATTTGTCGTCAGTGAGTGTTGGCATCGTTAGATTTTGATAAGGTAGTTAATTATTATAAATAAAGACCCAGTGACAATGAATGATGTTAAAACTAATACTAATCTAATGTAATTATTGCAATGGTGTGTAGTATTTATGTAAGTGATTGGGAACAACTTGCCCATCCACTCTTTTCTACCACATATCCACAACTTTCAGCACATCCACACCTCTCTACATTACATATTACATATCCACAACTTTCAGCACATCCACACCTCTCTACATATCCACAACTTTCAGCACATCCACACCTCTCTACATATCCACAACTTTCAGCACATCCACACCTCTTTACATATCCACAACTTTCAGCACATCCACACCTCTCTTCTACATATCCACAAATTTAAGCACATCCACAACTTTCAGCCAGCCACACATCTCTTCTACAAATCCACAACTTTCAGCACATCCACAACTTTCAGCACATCCACCCCTCTCTAAATATCCACAACTTTCAGTACATCCACACCTCCCTTCTACATATCCACAACTTTCAGCACATCCACACCTCTCTACATATCCACAACTTTCAGCACATCCACACCTCTCTTCTACA
>MUZC01001694.1:843486-875219 GCA_002072015.1 Radix auricularia
TCTACATATCCACAACTTTCAGCACATCCACACCTCTCTACATATCCACAATTTTTAGCACATCCACACCTCTCTACATATCCACAACTTTCAGCACATCAACACCTCTCTTCTACATACCCACAAATTTCATCACATCCACACCTCTCTTCTACATATCCACAATTTTCAGCACATCCACACCTCTCTACATATCCACAACTTTCAGCACATCCACACCTCTCTTCTACAAATCCACAACTTTCAGGACATCCACATCTCTCTACATATCCACAACTTTCAGCACATCCACACCTCTCTACATATCCACAACTTTCAGCACATCCACAAATTTCAGCACATCCACAACTTTCAGCACATCCACACCTCTCTTCTACATATCCACAACTTTAAACACATCCACATATTTCAGCACATCCACACCTCTCTTCTACAAATGCACAACTTTCAGCACATCCACACCTCTCTTCTACATATCCACAACTTTCAGCCAGCCACACATCTCTTCTACAAATCCACAACTTTCAGCACATCCACACCTCTCTACATATCCACAACTTTCAGCCCATCCACACCTCTCTTCTACATCTCCACAACTTTCAGCACATCCACACCTCTCTTCTACATATCCACAACTTTCAGCACATCCACACCTCTCTACATATCCACAACTTTCAGCACATCTACAAGTTTCAGCACATCCACACCTCTCTACATATCCAAAACTTTCAGACCATCCACAACTTTCAGCACATCCACACCTATCTTCTACATATCCACAATTTTCAGCACACCCACACCTCTCTTCTACAAATCCACAACTTTCAGCACATCCACACCTCTTTACATATCCACAACTTTCAGCACATCCACACCTATCTTCTACATATCCACAACTTTCAGCACATCCACACCTCTCTTCAACAAATCCACAACTTTCAGCACATCCACATATATCTACATATCCACAACTTTCAGCACATCCACACCTCTCTACACATCCAAAACTTTCAGCACATCCACACCTCTCTTCTACATAACCACAACTTTCAGCACATCCACACCTCTCTACATATCCACAACTTTCAGCACATCCACACCTCTCTTCATATCCACAACTTTCAGTTGAGTTATAGCCATGGAAGATGTTCACTTCTGGCCAGACTCATAGAGTTCCTAGACATGGAAGATGTCCACTTGTGGCCAGGTGGACATGGCTCATGACTCCACCAAAGTTTAGCATTACTCATTACTCCACCTCAGGTTAGCTTGGCTCATTACTCCACCTCAGGTTAGCATGGCTCAAGACTCAATGACATGTTAGCATGGCTCATGACTCAATGACATGTTAGCATGGCTCATGACTCAATGACATGTTATCATGGCTCATGACTTCAACTCAGGTGATCATGGCTCATGCCTGTAACTCATTATAGCATGGCTCATTACTCCACCTCAGGTTAGCATGGCTCATTACTCCAACTCAGGTTAGCATGGCTCATGACTCAATGACATGTTAGCATGGCTCATGACTCAATGACATGTTAGCATGGCTCATGACTCAATGAAATGTTAGCATGGCTCATGACTCAATGACATGTTAGCATGGCTCATGACTTCAACTCAGGTTAGCATGGCTCATGACTCCATCTCATGTTAGCATGGCTCATTATCCCACCTCAGTTTAGCATGGCTCATGACTCCATCTCATGAAAGCATGGCTCATGACTCCATCTCATGTTAGCATGGCTCATGACTCCACCTCAGGTTAGCATGGCTCATGACTCCACCTCAGGTTAGCATGGCTCATGACTCCACAGCAGGTTACATCGGCATCATTACCGTCCGTTGAAATCTTTTGTTGTTTGAGTCACGTATATTTGACTCAAGGTGTCACCAGCCAGTGACACATCTACATCGCCTGTTTGACTCAAGGTGTCACCAGCCAGTGACACATCTACATCGCCTGTTTGAGTCCCACATTCTTGTTCCCAGTGTGTGCTGTGCTAATGACAACACATCGCTGAGACACACATTGTGTAATGTGCTCATGACAACACATTGACAATGTGCTAGTGACAAATACAACGCTGAACCACATGGAGTAATGTGCTCATAACAAACACATCGCTGAGACACACATGGTATAGTGTGCTCATAACAAAACAAAAATCACCCAAATTCACTCAAACGTCCTCCTCGTTTGTAAAAGGCACACGTGCTCATTCGCGGTGAGTTTCTTGCTCCTAACCAACACGTCGCTGTGCTCCTGACAACACACCACTGAGCTCCACGTGCTCGTTCCAGTGAGTTATGTGACAGCCACATGCAACACGGCGACTAGGAGTGTAACACGCAGCAGTGTAGACACGACTCACGTCTCCTCGGCCCAGTGGCACTGCCGTCGCCGGCTGTCCTACTTTCACGTGTGTAGTTTAGTTCGTCGTCATCCAACTTCAGTCGCAGTGTGCATTTTCAGGCGACACGCGATATAATATGATGGTTGTGCTGTGGTCAGTCACTAGTTACAACACGCCTGAAGGACGCGGTGTGCTGGACCTAATCGATGCTGCCGTCTAGACGTGTCGTCTGTGGTCGTCTATCGACCATATGGTGACCACGCGTGGTGTTTACATTTTCCTGGCAACGAATCGACTTCATATTTTCGTGAAATGTTGGAACTGCCATCTCAGACCGACATGGATACTGTTGCCAAAGGTAAAGAGGATGAGGAGAGTGGACGGCTGGCCGAGGAGAGTGGACGGCTGGCCGAGGAGAGTGGACGGCTGGCCGAGGAGAGTGGACGGCTGGCCGAGGAGAGTGGACGGCTGGTCGAGGAGGTCGATAGCCTGTGTTGTCTGCCAGGCAAGTAGTGTCTGCCTGTGGGCTCCGTGTTCCGCTATTGATTTATGTTTACCGCCGTTCGGTGCTGTGAGGCTGATACCGTGGGTGTCCCGCCGTCTGCTAGCTTGTGAGGATGATACACTTTTGTGTAGGTCAAAGGTCGGCCGTGTTGCTGGTACACGTCTGTGTAGGTCAAAGGTCAAGCGTGTCATGTTTCAGTCTAATTTTTACGCTTTGAGTTAGTCACAGATCAAGCGCTAAAATTTACCCCGTAACACTGACAACACACCTCACAACTCACGTTGACACATCTCTGCCGTGCGCACTCTAAATCTAAAGCACAAGGACATGACATGTCTACTATTACTATTGTCCGACTGAACTTAGCACTCATCTACAGACTAGACTATGTCCAAGTATTTATTTATTCGTGGCGTCTTACTGAGAGGGGGAGAGAGAGAGAGAGAGGCGAATGATTAGGAAAACTGTTATCAAAGATAATGTCTTGTTGGAGATAATGGGCTGATCTTGTCTGTGTGCGACACACTAAAATAGTTCCTAAATTGACGCCAGTTTAAATATAATATAACAAGCGTCATGCTTGGAAGAAATGATTGCTGTACCAATCAAACAGTAGAATGGCAACAGCTGCTGTACTGCCAGTGAATCACTCGAGCTGAGGCTTCGATTTCTGCAGGTGTTTCCATAACTGTATTGTCAACTATTGTTGACTCCACACAAAAATACGTTTGTCTCTAGGCTCATTATAGTGACCTAGTTAGATAATGAAAGAACACCCCCATCCGGTCTCTTCAATAAACAACTTCTCACCCATTTGTTGTTTGTGTATATTTTTTATATTAAAAAAAACAAAACTGAGCTAGTTGCGATCTCTAAAACGTATGACCTAGTTGTTAATCTCTTTTTAAAAAATTACCTGGTTACTAGTTGTGGTCTGTTATAAAACCTAGATGTGGAATCTAAAACTCTCTGTTCTATCACTACAACTACAGTACAATAGAACCACCTGAGGACCCCCCCCCACCAATAGGAGGCTTTTGTTAAGTAACTAATGATGACAAGACTTAACCTCCTTGTAAGTTATTGTTGAATAAGCCTAAATCTATCAGGCTATAAATAATCTCATTAATATCTCAGTCTCCCCAATTCCCCTGATGTACCACAGTGCTATCCACTCCCATACAGAGCCAAGCTTTTTGTCCTTGTGGAGCACTCATCGATTTTACCCCTCATTTCTTGTGATGTTATTTTGTTCCATGTGTGGCTGTGATGTAAGCTAAGCTAGCCCCCCATTCCCCACCCAGTCCACTGTACCGGACCCTTGCACCCATCATGTGACTCATCCATCCCCTGAACCGAAAGCTTGTCCCCTATCCCCTGTGCCTGAATCCAAGTCCTGGGAAATTGAGCTTTGAGGCCACTGGAAAATGGGGGCACTGCTTGGTCCAGGGTTGGGGGAAAGAGATGGGGTGTGCAACAGTGGCAAGTTGAGTGGTCATCTGTTGGGTTACATGACTTGGTTGAACACTCTAAATCAGTGGTCATTAGTGGGCATACGAAACTTGAACACTCTAAATCAGTGGTCATTGGTGGGCATACGAAACTTGAACACTCTGAATCAGTGGTCATTGGTTGGCTTACAAAACTTGGTTGAACACTCTAAATCAGTGTTCAGGCTTTGGGTTACATGACTTGATTTAACACTCTCTATAAGTCAGTGGTTTCAGATTTTGAAGATGAGGAATTTTTTGATGTTTCAGATTCTGAAGATGATGAATTTGTTGATGCCCCTGAGCACCAATTGGAAGATAGTGAGCTAACAGTTGCCCTTCCTCACACATCATCTGATATGATGCACAGGTGAGTCTATCCATAGGTTCTACCTCACACATCATCTGATATGATGCACAGGTGAGTCTAGCCATAGGTTCTACCTCACACATCATCTGATATGATGCACAGGTGAGTCTAGCCATAGGTCCTACCTCACACATCATCTGATATGATGCACAGGTGAGTCTAGCCATAGGTCCTACCTCACACATCATCTGGCACATGTGAGTCTAGCCATAGGTCCTACCTCACACGTCCTCTGATATGATACACAGGTGAGTCTAGCCATAGGTCCTACCTCACACATCATCTGGCACAGGTGAGTCTAGCCATAGGTCCTACCTCACACATCATCTGGCACAGGTGAGTCTAGCCATAGGTCCTACCTTACACATCATCTGATATGATGCACAGGTGAGTGTAGCCCCAGCATGCAAGAGAAGCAGTATTGACAATTTTCTATAGCCAAGGCATGCAAGGAGATTGTGAGGCTGGCACAATGCCCAGGCCCCTTTAGTCCAATCAATGTCATGTACCCATGTGAGGCTGGCTCAATGCCCAGGTTCTTTACCCCAACCAATGTCATGTCCCCATGTGAGGCTGGCTCAATGCCCAGGTTCTTTACCCCAACCAATGTCATGTCCCCATGTGAGGCTGGCACAATGCCCAGGCCCCTTTACCCCAATGTCATGTCCCCATGTGAGGCTGGCACAATGCCCAGGTCCCTTTACCCCAATCATTGTCATTTCCCCATGTGAGGCTGGCACAATGCCCAGGGCCCTTTACCCAATCATTGTCATGTACCCATGTGAGGCTGGCACAATGCCCAGGGCCCTTTACCCCAATCATTGTCATGTACCCATGTGAGGCTGGCACAATGCCCAGGGCCCTGTACCCCAATCAATGTCATGTCCCCATTTGAGGCTGGCACAATGCCCAGGGCCCTTTACCCCAATCAATGTCATGTCCCCATTTGAGGCTGGCACAATGCCCAGGCACCTTTACCCCAATGTCATGTACCCATGTGAGGCTGGCACAATGCCCAGGGCCCTTTACCCCAATCAATGTCATGTACCCATGTGAGGCTGGCACAATGCCCAGGTTCTTTACCCCAATCAATGTCATGTACCCATGTGAGGCTGGCACAATGCCCAGGGCCCTTTACCCCAATCATTGTCATGTACCCATGTGAGGCTGGCACAATGCCCAGGGCCCTTTACCCCACTCAATGTCATGTCCCCATTTGAGGCTGGCACAATGCCCATGGCCCTTTACCCCAATCAATGTCATGTCCCCATTTGAGGCTGGCACAATGCCCAGGCACCTTTACCCCAATCATTGTCATGTCCCCATGTGAGGCTGGCACAATGCCCAGGGCCCTTTACCCCAATCAATGTCATGTACCCATTTGAGGCTGGCACAATGCCCAGGTGCCTTTACCCCAACCTATGTCATGTAGCCATTAGAGCTGGGTAGACTCAAAAGCCACAAAAACCCGCCTTCACAGATACTCACTTGCGACTTGATATGCCAATTGAATGTACATGCTGCTTGGCCACCGTGCCCTTATTAGTTATATATCATGCCCCTTGGCCACTGTGCCCTTATTAGTTATGTATCATGCCCCTTGGCCACTGTGCCCCTATTAGTGTATCCACAGATGTAGAAATAGTTTCTGTATGTTTTGAGCCAACACTTTGAATGTAAATGCCTATTCATTTCCCACTGCTTGCCGAATGTTGCAGGCGCACTGACAGCATGGAGAGTTACCCGGACATGTCCAGTGAATCAGAGTCAGAGAGTAGTGTCAATGAGGCTCGGGTCTACACAACAAAAACGTCACCAAAAAAAGTAAGTGACCTTAGGTCATCTCTTGGTGTACTTAAGTTTATTGAAGCACAGTGTTAACACTTAACCGTTATAGAAGCACAGTGTTAACACTTAACCGTTATAGAAGCACAGTGTTAACACTTGACCGTTATTGAAGCACAGTGTTAACACTTAACCGTTATTGAAGCACAGTGTTAACACTTAACCGTTATTGAAGCACAATGTTAACACTTGACCATTATTGAAGCCATTTCTATTAAAGTCATTACATGACTGTGGATGTAATAACAAATCTCAAAACACAATGATTAAATGTTGAATGAAAGTGCTGGCTTGACATCATGACGGAAAGTTGTCTTGACATGTTAACATAAAGTGCTGTCTTGACATGTTGACAGAAAGTGCTGTCTTGACATGCTGACAGAAAGTGCTGTCTTGACATGTTGACAGAAAGTGCTGTCTGGACATGTTGACAGAAAGTGCTGTCTTGACATGTTGACAGAAAGTGCTGTCTTGACATGTTAACAGAAAGTGCTGTCTTGACATGTTGACAGAAAGTGCTGTCTTGACATGTTGACAGAAAGTGGTCTTGACATGTTGACAGAAAGTGCTGTCTTGACGTATTGACAGAAAGTGCTGTCTTGACGTATTGACAGAAAGTGCTGTCTTGACATGTTGACAGAAAGTGCTGTCTTGATGTATTGACAGAAAATGCTGACATTGCCGTTTCTTGTTTGAGCATTCACAGAGAGATCATCAGAGAACATCCAGTCAAGATAAAATACGATTGCCGAAATCCACATCATCAGACTCCCATGGTTCAGACACTTCGTTGTCCCGCAGGAAGCGAAGGCGGCGTATCCCTGATAAACCCAACATCAGCCTTAACTTATGGAGCTTCATGAAAAATGCGATTGGGAAGGAGCTCTCTAAGATTCCAATGCCTGTAAGTTATTATACGGGAAGGAGCTGTCTAAGATTCCAATGCCTGTAAGTTATTATACGGGAAGGAGCTGTCTAAGATTCCAATGCCTGTAAGTTATTTTAAGGGAAGGAGATCTCTAAGATTCCAATGTCTGTAAGTTATTATAAGGGAAGGAGCTCTCTAAGATTCCAATGCCTGTAAGTTATTATAAGGGAGGGAGCTCTCTAAGATTCCAATGTCTGTAAGTTATTATACGGGAAGGAGCTCTCTAAGATTCCAATGTCTGTAAGTTATAAGGGAAGGAGCTCTCTAAGATTCCAATGCCTGTAAGTTATTATACGGGAAGGAGCTCTCTAAGATTCCAATGCCTGTAAGTTATTATAAGGGAAGGAGCTCTCTAAGATTCCAATGCCTGTAAGTTATTATAAGGGAAGGAGATCTCTAAGATTCCAATGCCTGTAAGTAATTATAAGAGAAGGAGATCTCTAAGATTCCAATGCCTGTAAGTTATTATAAGGGAGGGAGCTCACTAAGATTCCAATGCCTGTAAGTAATTATAAGAGAAGGAGCTCTCTAAGATTCCAATGCCTGTAAGTTTTAAGAATACATATAATAAATGACTACATGGGTGGCATGAGTACTGAGTACTAAAAAGACTGAGAGTCATCCCCCAGAAACATTGTTAAATAAATTAGTGAACAAGTAGTAGTCATTTAGCCCCCCAGAAACATTGTTAAATAAATTAGTTAACAACTATTGAGTCAGTTAGCCCCCCAGAAACATTGTTAAATAAATTAGTGAACAAGTAGTGAGTCAGTTAGCCCCACAGAAAGATTGTTTAAATAGATTAGTGAACAAGTAGTGAGTCGTTTAGCTCCACAGAAAGATTGTTTAAATAGATTAGTGAACAAGTAGTGAGTCAGTTAGCCCAAGGAACATTGTGCATGACTTATGAGTTTATCCCATGAACACGACTGATTGACCAGGTCAACTTCAATGAGCCGTTGTCCATGTTACAAAGGATCATGGAGGAGATGGAGTATGCTGAAATCCTACACCACGCGGCCAGGTGCACAGAGTCAGCTGAGCAGATGGCCTGGGTGGCAGCTTTCACAGTGTCTGCGTACGCATCCACGTTGTACAGGGTCGGCAAGCCTTTCAACCCTTTGCTCGGAGAGACGTTTGAGTTTGACAGGATGGAGGACTTAGGGTGGAAGGGTATCTCAGAACAGGTGAGTAGTAGCGTAGGCTGATTGTGGGCGTGAGGGTCAGAGAGATGTTTGAGTTTTAATTATTCTAGAATGATTTCCCTTGAATTAAAACAAATCTTTAGTTTGAGCTTGTTTTCACCACGAAAGAAGCGTTTGAAAGGCTTGTTTTCATTTTCGTTTTACGGGTGTTTACAAACTGGATATTCAACTAGCTCATCTGGTTATCGATCTAATATTATTTTAACTCTTAAAGTCGCAGAAGGGTTTGCAATAAACTTCCGCCTCAGTCCCGTAAGGATTTCCAGTATTACGATCAACCGGTTATGAAATTAAAAAATTTGCGTAAAATCCATTTATAATATTATTGTCATACTGACTTCATTTTTTAGGCTAAGAATGGTTATTATTTTACGCATCCAAAAGACCATACTGAGTTTAAAACAATATTTACCTGTAAAGTAGTAATATTATTTTAGTAATAAAGTATAGCGAAAACGTATCTTCGAAAAAAAACCTGTTAAAACTACCAAAAAACATCGTGAATCGAGCGTTAACACTAGCGCGGGCAACGGCCGCCATTGCCGGAAGTCGAATACATCATTTTTCAAGCATTGAAGATTTATATTTTCCGAGATCTCATTTCTAACAAGATTGGTATCTAGGGACGCTTTGCGACTTAAAGAGTTAAATACTACGATGATAAACAAGAAAAAGGTTTAGTTTTTTTAATGATTATTCAGATAATTTTAAATTGCCCATGAAACATACGCTTAGTCTTAGTGCTAGTAGTTGTAGTGTAATTGACAATAAGTTGACAAGTCATCTGTTGATGAACATCAAGTCCCGCCCACGTCTCTAATCCCTTGATGAATTGATAATATTTATACTACAAATAATAATATTGACAATATATAGTGTAATTTGAAAGCTGCTAAACTTTTCACTAAAACTAAGTGCAATTTTAGATATAATTTAAAACTATTTCTAGTTGCAATTAGGGCTGTCAATATTGTTGAAAAATGCTGCCTGGGTACCTGTACAAAATTTGAGCGGGTAACCGGGTTACCCATTCGAAATGCCTCAAAATTATTGTCTTTATGCCCGCTATTACTACCATAAGCCTTTTGCTGCTTTATTTATTGTGGAAATGCAAATCTTGATGTAATGAGTCAATGATGACATTGAAATACTACTGTAGTACAGTGGTGTAAAAACAATGAGCAGTGGGGTGCTAATGTGATTTTTTTTTTATGAGGGGGGGAGCGCTAATCGTATGATGACATGGCGGTTATTTCTAGTTCATAGCTGTAGCTGACAACTGTTTTAATTAACTAAACTTTTCATGACTTGCACCTGCTTATACGACCCATCCCCCACCATTTATTTTTGTAATACAGTGAAGATTGTTCAATTATTGAAATATGATTTTTTTTATTTAAAAAAAAAAAAAACTAAAAAAAAACAACAGAATATAGCAGGTGTTTATTTCTTTTAAAGTATGGTGGGGATAGGATTGGAGACATATGTTAGTGGGGGGGGGGCGTTAAATAAAAGAAATTGGCGCGTCTCAATCGGTAACAAAGATGAGCGGCGTACTTCAAAGTCAAAGCCAAGATCATTTCTAGCCATTCCTAGTAATTGCTAATGTCCTATTTTGTGTCATACTGAGTGGACGGACCCACTCCCACCATTTATTTTTGTTATTATTGTGACAATCATTCAACAATTGAAATTTTTTTAAAATATCGTGGGGATAGGAATGGAGACACTGTGTGAGTGGGGGGGATTAGATAAACATTGGCTTGCTCAATCGGTAACAAAGATGAGCCACAGTTCAAACACTGGTGGTAAAGATATTGCAGTAACATTTTCACGGGTACCCGAGCGTCCTTTTACTTACACGGGTAGTTTACTCAGCAATGCATCTTATAGCTTCCAGTTCTGTTGTTAACAGTTCAATTTTTAAAATAATAATTTTCCTGTGTGGGGGACCATGAATAATGAGCTCTACTATCATATTTGTTTGATTTTTTTAAATTGGCAATATTTCTATTTGCTGAATATAGTTTCTAAAAAACACTACTTAAATTACAGTGTAGATAAAAATCTAAATTTTAGTGACTTTGAATGAGGTTTTCTAAAAAAATATTTAAAAAAAACAAAAAACTTTTATTTGCATTAAAACAAAATCATATTATTTTATGGAAATAAGGTCATGAGTCTGTGTAACATCATTCATTTCCCTTTATTTCCATACCAAATATATCATTATTTGTAAGAAATTTAAAAAGTTATTAAGATTTTAAGAGGGCATGGTAGCCTGCGACAAATTCCAAAATAGATAATTCCGTCAAAATGTGGAAAATAATGCTGGAGAAAAGAGTTAAAAATCTTTTTTTTTAAATGGAGAAGTTTGTACATAAAAAAACAACTATTATTAATAATTAATTATTTATTAATAAATCGAAAAAATTGTTTAAAATATTTTCTTTAATTTTAATCGCTATTTTATTGATTAAAATAATTTGAATCGATACAATTTTTTACAGATTAATTGAGAAATTAATCATTAATTTCCGCAGCTCTAATTTTAATTAATTAATTATGATAAATTATACTACTATAACGCATATATAGATACCATCAAGTCGCGATTAATTATTTCAAGCAATTGGTTAAGGCACGGTAATTCCATGACTCCCAAAATTTGTGATGTAATGTAGCAAATTCATTCTGCTTTGCAAGAAGTGAGGAAGAAAAATAGTTCAATCTTTTCAATAAATAAATAATAATAATATGAGGGAAAAGTATGTAAAAAAAAGTATAAATTATTAATATATTGTAAGAAAAAATATATAAATATTTTCTAAAATTCTAATTGATTTTTAATTGATTAAATTAATTTAAATTGATTAAAAGGTTAACAAATTGATGGATTAATTAACCATACATTTCCACAGTCCTTATAGATATATGTATGTGTGTATGTATATACCCCCTTGTGTCACTGCCACGTTGACCCCCTTGTGTCATTGCCACGTTGACCTCCTTGTGTCACTGCCATGTGTAGCCCCTTGTGTCACTGACACGTTTACCCCCTTGTGTCACTGCCACATTGACTGCCTTGTGTCATTGCCACGTTGACCTCCTTGTGTCACTGCCACGTTGACCCCCTTGTGTCACTGCCACGTTGACCTCCTTGTGTCACTGCCACGTTGACCTCCTTGTGTCATTGCCACGTTGACCTCCTTGTGTCACTGCCACGTGTAGCCCCTTGTGTCACTGACACGTTTACCCCCTTGTGTCACTGCCACATTGACCGCCTTGTGTCATTGCCACGTTGACCGCCTTGTGTCACTGACACGTTTACCCCCTTGTGTCACTGACACGTTGATCCCCTTTTGTCACTGACACGTTTACCCCCTTCTGTCACTGCCACATTGACCCCCTTGTGTCACTGACACGTTTACCCCCTTCTGTCACTGCCATGTTGACCTCCTTGTGTCACTGACAGGTGTCCCACCACCCACCCATGCTGGCCATGCACATTGATGGCAGGGAATGGAGCACTTGGCAAGAGTTTACCATGACCACCAAGTTCAGGGGCAGATACTTACAAATTATTCCAATGGGTGAGTCAAGCTAGCAAGAAGATTAAGATTTTTTTCCCTTGCCTAATTCTGCAAACTGTCTATCAATAAATATCTTATCATCTTTCAATAAATATCATCGTCATCTTTATCAATAAATAGCATCATCATCTTTATCAATAAATATCATCATCATCTGTATCAATAAATATCATAATCTTTATCAATAAATAGCATGATCATCTTTATCAATAAATATCATCATCATCTTTATCAATAAATATCATCATCATCTTTATCAATAAAAATCATCTTGAATAAATGGATGTCTTCATCATTGTCATCTCATGCTTGAGATCAAAGAACTAATTAAGAGAGATCTGTAGTTCAAACAGTGTCAATGGCCACCCCCTTCCCTTTGTTATTCCCTTATTTGTCTTCATTCTTCATACACACATTCGCTTGTAACACACAATTCTTTGGGTCATGCTCCCATGGTCAGGCATTGCTCACTTGGTCTTCCACAAGACCGGCCACCACTACACCTGGCGCAAGGTGACCACCACCGTCAACAACATCATTGTGGGCAAGTTGTGGGTGGACAACCACGGTGAGATGGACATCACCAACCACTTGAACGGCGACAAGTGCCACCTCAAGTACGCGGCCTACAGCTACTTCTCAAGGGAGAACCCCAGGAAGGTGAGGCAAATCCTTCATCCTCTCGGATGCGGTGGTCGAGTGGTAGCGCACTCGACTGGCATACTGATGGTCACGAGTTCGAATCCACGCCAAGGCGAGGATTTGGTCTCGGGGCCTAAAGAGTCCCAGAGTCACCCAGCTCTGAATGGGTACCTAATAGTTAGGCGGCTGGGTAATGCATGGAACCCCTATAGCCTTGGCCTGTGACCGCTACATCACTTGCCAACAGATCATCTGTCATAATCTGTGGGCGCATTTATCTTCTGCATAGAAGGAGCGTCTGTATATCTAAGAAGATAAGGAAAATCTCTCCTACTGAAGGTTAGGGTGGGGGTAGAGTTGTTCAATACATATTGAGTTGTGTGTAACTAGCTAGCAATAAAACCCAACATATCTGAGTTGTGTGTAACTAGCTAGTTAAAAGACCCAACATATCTGAGTCGTGTGTAACTAGCTAGCAATAAAACCCAATACATCTGAGTCGTGTGTAACTAACTAACTAACAGTGAAAAGCAAAACTGAGACATGTATAACTAACTAACAGTAAATAGCAACACTAAGACATACTAACAGTGAAAAGCAACACTGAGACATGTATAACTAACTAACTAACAGTGAAAAGCAACACTAAGACATGTATAACTAACTAACTAACGGTGAAAAGCAACACTAAGACATGTATAACTAACTAACTAACAGTGAAAAGCAACACTAAGACATGTATAACTAACTAACTAACAGTGAAAAGCAACACTAAGACAGGTACAACTCTGCTCTTCCAGGTGACAGGTGTGGTCACGGACAGTAAGGGAGAGGCCAAGTGGGTGTTGACCGGCACATGGGACCAGAAGATGGAGGCTGCACAGATTGTCCACGCTGAGGAGTCCAACAAGGGGAAACCTGTGTTTGAGACCATGCCCCACAAGACAATGTGGAAGGCCAGGCCGCCTCCGTAAGTAACACTAGACCCCAACACCACCAGACCCCAACACACCAGACCCCAACACACCAGACCCCAACACACTAGACCCCAACACACCAGACCCCAACACACCAGACTCCAACAAGGGGAAACCTGTGTTTGAGACCATGCCCCACAAGACAATGTGGAAGGCCAGGCTGCCTCCGTAAGTAACACCACCAGACTATACCCACAACAACTAAACCGAGACACACCAGAGACACACTAGACAGAGACACACCAGACAGAGACACACCGGACAGAGACACACTAGAGCGAGACACACCGGACAGAGACACACCAGACAGAGACACACTAGACAGAGACACACTAGACCATGCCACACAAGACAATGTGGAAGGCCAGGCCGCCTCCGTAAGTAACACCACCAGACTATGTGGCGAGAAAGATGTGAATATTGTTTGACAAGTCGTCTAGGGGTGTAATATTAAGTTATCCCCTTTCTGCCTACACGCGCATACTTTAGTGATCTCTCACAAACGACAATCAACAAACTAGATGGTGAAAATGTAACAATAATTTATTATACAATATTTACAATAAGCGGAAACTAGTTCTGGTATGGCCTAATATCATCATTAGGCTTAAGCCAATCAATATAATGGTTATAGGGTAGGGGTGTGCCAGAATCCGGTTCCGCCGGATTTTGCACTACCCGGTGAAATTCGGTTCCGCCGGATTTACATGTATCCGGAACAACCGGAATCCGGATTTTGGAATTTGCTAGATTTTGTGACTCACCGGATCATAATCTGAAATAAAAGTAATTCTCTTTCCCGAATTCCATACGATCATGATACATTAATCGATTGTTTCGAGCGTTGAGCTTGTTTAATGTTTAATATTCCGAACATACTAGAGGCTAGAGTCAGCACCGCTAATAGTGGCCAATCGGCCCAATCCCATACATGATAGAGCGGGGATGAGTAATTATTATTCATGACGTCATCTTAACCGCAATCACCAATGACGTTGTAACAGAAATAATAAGCAACTATACTGCCCAAGCGCCTGGCCGCCAGCCCGCCACCTTACCAAGCACGGCAGACGACCATCAAATTGCGTCAAGCCAGCAGGCCTGTGCTGACCTAGCCTATCTATGAATACTTTTAGGGACATTGCGCCATCTCTGATTGGCTGGTCGGTTACCACTTGGTTACCTAACGCTCTTTGGCGCGGCCCGCGGCGCTCAGCTGTTACAAAATATTTCGCCACATTGAATGCTTGAAATTGAAGTGGAGTTTATACTAAGGTTGTTAAGACCGCTCGTTTTTTAGGACCGGCTAACAGTGATGGTTAATTGTCTTTTTTAATATTTTATTTTGAGGACTCGTAGTTCACCGGTCTAAATATGAGAACCGGTTCAATCGCTCGTTAAAGTTAGCGAGGCATTTTTCATTAGTTTCAAAACCAACGCCTCGCCCCGTCCATTGTGACGTCATGTTTACCTCTCTTGTGTGTGATGCCGGTCAACTTGCGTATTAAAATTAATAATATAATAAAATTATAAAGCTACGGAGTAAACGATGATGATAAAATGGAATTTATTTTTAAAAAACATTATTTTTCTATCGCCAACTCGCCAGAATAATTGAATTTTGCGGCGCACATGTTTCCCCTCCCCGTTTTTTCTGTTCAAATAAGGTTTGAGCCACTCTCGCCGTACTATTAATGTGGTAATCAAATGCCTTTTACTAGCAGGAAAAGTGTCACTAAAGACCGAACTCAAATTTGTGGGCCGATTAATCACCCGGTATCTTTGCTTCGTCTTTCAAATACCTATCGTAATATAGGTACATGCACTTCACTAAGCGGCATGCGCGGTAAGTTTTTTGAATGCCTGAAACAGACTATAAACCGGTGATCAGAAAATGCGGATAGGTCACGGGGTCATATGCTTTTATAGCTTTCTTTGTCTTTATGAGACACATACTATAATTAATATAAATAGAAAGAGCCAAAATCCGGATCCGGCGGATTTCGCATAAGAAAATCCGGAACCGGATCCGGTTGAAAAAAACGGATCCGGCACACCCCTATTGTAGGGTAATACTCAAATTTAAGGATGTAGTGCCCCGCTCCGTGAGTGGTTGGTTCTGCACGTTCCTTGTTCAGAGTGAAGCCTCAGGTTGTTGCGCCCTGCTCCGTGAAGGTTGGTTCTGCACGTTTCCTGTCCTGTGGGCTGCTTCACCTACGGTTCCAGGTGACCTCGGTGATCACGGAAGTGTGAATAACCGGCTTCTACACGTGTATGGTGTAGGCATCAACCAGTGCGGTTGGCGTCAGCGTTACGTTAGGAGTAAGGCTGGTAAGGATGAGTTGTCCTCCTCTGGTCCTGTCGATTGGTGCAGGGGTGAGGTAGAGGTCGGATACAAGTTGCGTGGATAGCGGTGAGTCCAGCTCTTGGTCCAAATATGTCGACACTTCGTTGGGCAGGGTTGCTGTCCGGAGTTCGTGTTATCTCCCAGTACAGGCGGGTGCCTAGAAGCCAGACTAAGATAGAAAGAATACGCATATGGGTACTTTCTCTACTTGTCTGTCTAATCCACCCTTTCGGCTGCCAAGCCTTCAGAACATGGTGCCAAAAGGGGATCAAAATATATTATCATAAAACACATGGTTATTTAATATATTTCGTAACATGAAACTGAAATAATATTTCGTTACCATCTTGTAAGTGGATGGGGGAATAAATACATTAATGTTATTGGTTACACCAATATAATTCGAACCATCTACCTGATGGATCGCGTGTTATCACATTTAGTTATGAAAAGAGAAGTACAATGTCGCACGTGGCCAGCATGGTGTCATGGGGTCAACATGTTCCAACAATTTCAATCCGACATTGCACAAAGATTAATATTTAAATAATGGGGTGAGATATGCTTATAAATACGAGGGAATCAAGTTAGATTTCAAACTTACATAGATTCTGGCCAACGGAAATAATGCCGGCTCTCTCACGACAAGGATGGCTATGGATGTAGTTCGGTGAATTGAATTCACATACGACACAGCTCTCCGTAATCACTTGGGCGGAAAGGACATGTCGTGCCGGTGTACCAACTTTTATACATGACGGGTAATTTTATGCAGCTCTTCCTGATTGGAAGTTGCTTGTCGGCCTCACTATCGGGCAACCTTGACCGGTCATGTGCTCCGCTGCATATCTAATTAGCAACCTTGATACGCTCAAGTGATCCGTCAATAGTGACTTCCCCTTTTGTTTTGTTGTTATTTCGTGCAAGTGACGAGAGCTCAATAAATTTCATCACAGACTATACCCACAACAACTAAACCGAGACACACGAGACAGAGACACACTAGACAGAGACACACTAGACAATGTGGAAGGCCAGGCCACCTCCGTAAGTGACACCACCAGACTATACCCACAACAACTAGACAAAGACACACTAGACCGTAACACACCAGACCCCAACACACCAGACCCCAACACACCAGACCCCAACACACCAGACCCCAACACACCAGACCCCAACACACTAGATCAAGACAATCCAGACTCAGACACTGGGGTGAGACAGTTAACCTTGGATTATAACTACCAAGTCCAAACATGTACCTTCTATGTCTTGATAGCAATGTTACCTTGGATTATAATGTGACCTTGGATTATATTGTTACCTTGGATTATATTGTTACCTTGGATTATAATGTTACCTAGGATTATAATGTTACCTAGGATTATAACTACCAAGTCCAAACATGGACCTTCCACATCTTGATAGCAATGTTCCCACAGAGCTCACAATTAATTGTAGAAGACTGACTCTAGAATGAATTTCACTGGCAGGCCTGGTTCAGAGAGAGTCTACTTCTTCAGTCCGCTGACCATAGAAATGAATGAACCAGAAGAAGGCGTCGCCCCGACGGATTCCAGAAACCGTCCGGATCAGCGTTTGATGGAAGAGGGTCAGTGGGATGAGGCCAATAGGGTCAAGGTCAGGCTGGAAGAAAAGCAACGAGAAGTGAGAAAACTCAGGGAGGCGGAGTTGGAGAAGGCAAGAAGTGAAGGTGAGAGAGAAGATGGTGAGACATTTTCTGATTAACTCATTCAAGTCTGATTAACTCATTCCAACCTGATGCCAACCTTATTAACTCATTCAAGTCTGATTAACTCATTCCAACCTGATTTACTCATGCCAACCTGATTTACTAATTCCAGTCTGATTAACTCATTCCAACCTGATGCCAACCTTATTAACTCATTCCAGTCTGATTAACTCATTCCAGTCTGATTAACTCATTCCAACCTTATTAACTCATTCCAGTCTGATAAACTCATTCCAACCTTATTAACTCATTCCAGTCTGATAAACTCATTCCAACCTTATTAACTCATTTCAGTCTGATTAACTCATTCCAACCGGATTAACTCATTCCAACCTTAACTCATTCCAACCTTATTAACTCATTCCAACCTGATGCCAACCTTATTAACTCATTCCAGTCTGATAAACTCATTCCAACCTTATTAACTCATTCCAACCTTATTAACTCATTCCAACCTTATTAACTCATTCCAACCTTATTAACTCATTCCAACCTGATGTGGCCCATGTGGTACTTGCTAAATGTTCCTAGCTAAAGGGAAGTAACTATCTCTACCTTTTAATTTCATTAGAAAAATATTTTTCTTTTCTCAAATTATTGATACATTTTTAATATAAAAATGTTAATGCAACAAGAATTAAGTTTGAATTTTTAAGAATTCAGCTTATATTATGCATAAACTTAATCTTCCTACAATTCAACTAGTCCCTTAATAAAAAGTATAAACTACATACAATTCAACTAGTCCCCTAAATAGAAGGTATAAACTACATACAATTCAACTAGTCCCCTAAATAGAAGGTATAAACTACATACAATTCAACTAGTCTCCTAAATAGAATGTATAAACTACATACAATTCCACTACTCACCTGAATAGAACATAACTTCATTTGGACAGAGCCACAAAATCTATTGCCTACCATAAAAATCTTAAAAGATATGAATCAAGAAAACTCTTTACAGCATGAAAGTTTATTGAAAACTCCTGTTACATCTAAAATATCCCCTGGGGAATTTTGACATCTCTTGCACGAGGTGCAATCTGACTGTAATGCCTTGTGTCTATGTTTCAGGTCGAGAGGTAGCCCCATACAAGCCCACGTGGTTTAAGAAGGAACGTGACAACACAACTGGCGCAATGATGCACGTCTACAACAAACAGTACTGGGAGTGTAAGGACCACCAGGACTGGCACATGTGTCCAGATATTTTCTTGTGATCTCACGCCCCCTGACCTAGTTTCAGTTTACAAAATGGAGATGACCTCATTTGCAGTGAGAGTGGCTAGTGTAAATAAAAAAAATGATTCCTGGGAGTGCCGCTTGATGATAAAACAAAAGATGATTCCTGGAAGTGTGGCTTGATGATAAAACAAAAGATGATTCCTGGAAGTGAGGCTTGATGATAAAACAAAAGATGATTCCTGGAAGTGTGGCTTGATGATAAAACAAAAGATGATTCCTGGAAGTGTGGCTTGATGATAAAACAAAAGATGATTCCTGGAATTCTTTAGGGACAATTTCACTTTTGTGACTTTAGGAAATAGCCACCTGAGAAAACTTTAGCCCTTGTTAGACTACATCTCATGTGGTACTGTAGCCCATGTGGTACTATATCCTATGTGGTACTGTAGCCCATGTACTGCAGCCCATGTGATACTGTAGCCCATGTACTGTAGCCCTTGTGGTACTGTAGACCATGTGGTACTGTATCCCATGTGGTACTATAGCCCATGTGGTACTGTAGCCCATGTGGTACTGCAGCCCATGTGATACTGTAGCCCATGTACTGTAGCCCTTGTGGTACTGTAGACCATGTGGTACTGTAGCCCTTGTGGTACTGTAGCCCATGTGGTACTGTAGACCATGTGGTACTGTAGCCCATGTGGTACGAGAGTAGCAAGTATAGATAAGTTGCTTGTTCTAAATCACACCATTCATAATAGACACTGTTCTCATGTAAAGTGCAAGTGGTTGTTGGATGTCTAGTGTTGGCCGTTTGTTGGATGTCTAGTGTTGGATGTTTGTTGGTTATCAAATGTTGGGTGTCAAGTTGTGAACAGTTCGTTTTTGTTAGTGGACCATGAGATCCATCTCAATAATGTCTCGTCGCTGGGGTTGACAGGTGGATTCAATGCTACAATTGATCAAACACGGTCATTCCCAGACTGACCCTATTGGTGGGACTGACTGACCGCATGAGTGAATAGCTCTGTCCAGTTTTTATTTTGTAGGACAACAGAGGAATCACTGTAAGATGAGTTTATTTGACAGTTTGCTGATGTGTGTACATTTGCTGATGTGTGTACATTTGCTGATTTGTGTATGTTCGCTGATTTGTGTATGTTTGCTGATTTGTGTATGTTTGCTGATTTAAGTTTATTTGTTCTATCTCTTTGATAAACTGTGATCACTTGTTGGCTAGGTGAACAGTGCTTCTAAAACTGGGGGCTCTGTGGCTGGGGTGGGGACCATTTTAAACGGTGATGACCAGACACGGACATGTACAACTTACAGACGTTCTTTTTTTATTGACGTTCTTTCCGCCCACCATAAAAAAACCTCCTCAGAGGTGATAGTGATACAATAATAATGTGATGTGGTGTTGAGGGTGTAATAGTGATATATAGATAACGTTGCATTGATGGTGTAATAGTTTTGTGGTCTGACTGACAGCTGAACGTTTTTTAAACACTGGCTACGAAGTCAGTAATAGTTTTAATGCAGATGATGCAGTGAGAAAAATTGCTGTTAAATATGGCCTAATATTTCATAGACATCATGGCTGATTGAATTTGAAATCAAGTACTATAAATAGAATACTTTTTCCCCCCCTCCATTCTTTCTTTTGTACAATATTGTGTTATTTATAATCCTGCTCTTATCTCTTCTGTGTGTTGCTTGGCTCTCATTGGTTAACCATGTCAGCTGGGACTGTAGCTTAGCTATCATTGGTTAACAATGTCAGCTTGTGTTCCTTCCTTCTGATTGGTCAAGATAAAGAAGTCCAATAACTCATTGATCACCTTGTAAATAAGTTAATTCCTGAACTTTTCTGCTCTATTTTTATGGACAGATAACTGGCTGGTATAGTATGGGCTGAGCCAGGGGCAGATAACCGTGGCTGGTATAGTATGGGCTGAGCCAGGGGCAGATAACTATTTATTGTTAAGCCATCAGCTGTGATTAGCTGATTGTTTTAAATGACTTTGTTTGAAAAGAAGTATAATAACACCCCAGTGTAGTATTTTGTGATGGTAGCAATAATTTCATATTGGAATGTTATCATTAGGATACACCTTACAGTGCACTGCCACGTTTAGACCATTGTGATTTGTTACATGAACACAGTCGTATTGTGTGGGACACTGACAGTTGTGTTGTGTGGGACACAGTTGGGTTGTGTGGGACACAGTTGTATTGTGTGGGACACACTACTGTGTGATGAACATTTGAATTATTGGCATCTTGCTATATTTGTGGCAGTGCCATTCACATTCAACCAGCTTAGGAGAGAGATTAAAACTTGCTGGTTGAATGAAAAGAGTAAATTTGCTGCTTGAATGTAAAGAGTAAAAATTTGCTGCTTGAATGAAAAGAGTAAAACTTGCTGATTGAATGAAAAGAGTAACATTTGCTGATTGAATGAAATGAGTAAAATTTGCTGCTTGAATGAAAAGAGTAAAACTTGCTGCTTGAATGAAAAGAGTAAAAATTTGCTGCTTGAATGAAAAGAGTAAAACTTGCTGATTGAATGAAAAGAGTAACATTTGCTGATTGAATGAAAAGAGTAAAATTTGCTGATTGAATGAAATGAGTAAAATTTGCTGCTTGAATGAAAAGAGTAAAACTTGCTGATTGAATGAAAAGAGTAAAATTTGCTGATTGAATGAAAAGAGTAAAATTTGCAGGATGAATGATAAGAGTAAAACTTGCTGATTGAATGATACGAGTAAAATTTGCTGATTGAATGATAAGTGTAAAACTTGCTGATTGAATGATAAGAGTAAAACTTGCTGATTGAATGATAAGTGTAAAACTTGCTGATTGAATGATAAGTGTAAAACTTGCTGATTGAATGATAAGAGTAAAACTTGCTGATTGTACAAAATTTAATTCTTTGATCAACATCTAACCCCCAAATTTTGTGTGGCCCTCCCTGGCTGTAGGATGTGCACCAGGTTGTTGCTATAAATATGTGAAATATGTGCAACTGGTTTGATGATGGTATTGTACATGTAATTTTGATTCTCTTTATAAATGTGGCAGTGTTTTGGTATAGTTATAAATGTGCAAGTCAACGTCTGGGTACAGTTATAAATGTGCCAGTGAATGTATTGACTGAGGGTACTTTGATTAATGATCCTGGATTTTTTGCAATGTGTTTTAATGATTCTGTCAATGGCTAGTTATATTTATTGTATTTTATTGCTAGAGTTTTTTTAATGCAGCCATTTGGTATTTCCTTGTATTGGATTTGTTTTGGGTCATAATATAAGATTGAATTAAACAGTCATGTGGACATAGAGATTGCCTACATTTGAGTTTGTTTGATTTCAAGTAAACCTTGTTATTGTATGTGGCACTAGTCCAACATTGTTTACGTGGTTAGCTAGGACATTCAGCAGTTGACGTTAGCTGTGCCATTCAGCAGTTGACGTTAGCTGTGACATTCAACAGTTGACATGGTTAGCTGTGCCATTCAGCAGTTGATGTTAGTTGTGACATTCAGCAGTTGACAGGGTTAGCTGTGACATTATAAGTTGACAGGGTTAGCTGTGACATTATAAGTTGACAGGGTTAGCTGTGACATTAGAAGTTGACAGGGTTAGCTGTGACATTCAGCAGTTGACAGGGTTAGCTGTGACATTCAGCAGTTGACAAGGTTAGTTGTGACATAAGAAGTTGACAGGGTTAGCTGTGACATTCAGCAGTTGACAAGGTAAGTTGTGACATTAGAAGTTGACAGGGTTAGCTGTGACATTATAAGTTGACAGGGTTAGCTGTGACATTCAGCAGTTGACAGGGTTAGCTGTGACATTCAGCAGTTGACAAGGTTAGTTGTGACATTAGAAGTTGACAGGGTTAGCTGTGACATTCAGCAGTTGACAGGGTTAGCTGTGACATTCAGCAGTTGACATGGTTAGCTGTGACATTCAGCAGTTGACAGGGTTAGCTGTGACATTCAGCAGTTGACAGGGTTAACTGTGACATTCAGCAGTTTACAGGGTTAGCTGTGACATTNTAACTGCTGCATGGTCGGCAACCCTAGTAGGGAAACACAGAGGAGGAGATAGGGTTAACTGCTGCATGGTCGGCAACCCTAGTAGGGAAACACAGAGGAGGAGATAGGGTTAACTGCTGCATGGTCGGCAACCCTAGTAGGGAAACACAGAGGAGGAGATAGGGTTAACTGCTGCATGGTCGGCAACCCTAGTAGGGAAACACAGAGGAGGAGATAGGGTTAACTGCTGCATGGTCGGCAACCCTAGTAGGGAAACACAGAGGAGGAGATAGGGTTAACTGCTGCATGGTCGGCAACCCTAGTAGGGAAACACAGAGGAGGAGATAGGGTTAACTGCTGCATGGTCGGCAACCCTAGTAGGGAAACACAGAGGAGGAGATAGGGTTAACTGCTGCATGGTCGGCAACCCTAGTAGGGAAACACAGAGGAGGAGATAGGGTTAACTGCTGCATGGTCGGCAACCCTAGTAGGGAAACACAGAGGAGGAGATAGGGTTAACTGCTGCATGGTCGGCAACCCTAGTAGGGAAACACAGAGGAGGAGATAGGGTTAACTGCTGCATGGTCGGCAACCCTAGTAGGGAAACACAGAGGAGATAGGGTTAACTGCTGCATGGTCGGCAACCCTAGTAGGGAAACACAGAGGAGGAGATAGGGTTAACTGCTGCATGGTCGGCGGCAACCCTAGTAGGGAAACACAGAGGAGGAGATAGGGTTAACTGCTGCATGGTCGGCAACCCTAGTAGGGAAATACAGAGGAGGAGATAGGGTTAACTGCTGCATGGTCGGCAACCCTAGTAGGGAAACACAGAGGAGGAGATAGGGTTAACTGCTGCATGGTCGGCAACCCTAGTAGGGAAACACAGAGGTGGAGATCTGAGTTAACTGCTGCATGGTCGGCAACCCTAGTAGGGAAACACAGAGGAGGAGATAGGGTTAACTGCTGCATGGTCGGCATCGGCAACCCTAGTAGGGAAACACAGAGGAGGAGATAGGGTTAACTGCTGCATGGTCGGCAACCCTAGTAGGGAAACACAGAGTAGGAGATAGGGTTAACTGCTGCATGGTCGGCAACCCTAGTAGGGAAACACAGAGGAGGAGATCTGAGTTAACTGCTGCATGGTCGGCAACCCTAGTAGGGAAACACAGAGGAGGAGATAGGGTTAACTGCTGCATGGTCGGCAACCCTAGAGGGAAACACAGAGGAGGAGATAGGGTTAACTGCTGCATGGTCGGCAACCCTAGTAGGGAAACACAGAGGAGGAGATAGGGTTAACTTGCTGCATGGTCGGCAACCCTAGTAGGGAAACACAGAGGAGGAGATAGGGTTAACTGCAACTTAATCACTAAAAAAGTAATTTTATAAAGATGAACGTCCAACATTACATTTCATATAGATGGCATCAAGTTCTATAAAGTTAAATAGATTCGAACAAGATCACACATGTGTCTATTTTTTTAGAGTCAAGTCTGTAAATCTATTGTTTCTAGTGTTCAGTCTAAAAATCTATTTTCTCTAGCGTTCAGTCTATTAATTCTATTGTCCAATATAACAACAATTTTTTTCTTGTGGTGAGTCTACAAATTTATAGTCTCTAGTGCCCAGTCTAAAAATCTATTTTTCTAGTATCCTATCTATAAATCTATCATTTAAAATGTCAAGTCTATAAAGTTATGTTTCTAGATTCTAGTCTATAAATTTATTATTTTAAATATTCAGTCTATAAATAGTTTGTTACTTGTGTCAAGTCTATAAACCTATCGTTTCTAATGTCCAGTCTATAAATCTATCGGTTCTAATGTCCAGTCTATAAATCTATTGCTTCTATCATCCTGCGTATGATCTAACCTGGTTTAGTCTAGCGCACCACTTACCTACGGAGATGGTGGATGATGGTCATCAGACAGTTAAAACTCGAGTTGTCCAGCTGTTGTAAAACTGACCTCATACGTAGGAATCTCTCAGACTTCTCTTGTGTTCCTGTATGACAAAGGAAAATTAAAATTAAGGCAAATTTATACAATTTTGATCCTTTAATTACATGATAAGGTCCTAAATTTAGATCATAGATTGTCAGTGTTAGGTTACGAATAAGCGTCAGTGACCAGAGCAAAGATTTTAGTGCGGTCAAACTGACCATAGTCAAGGGAGATGCCAAATGTAATTTATGTGAACTTGGGGAAACTTTGAATAGTGTTTCGTTTTAATGGCTTTAATGAGGAGGGCGTCTCACGTATCACCCACATGCCGGTGGCTAGCAATATAAGGGCGGGGACTTGTTAGACCAGCATTAGATAGAGAAGCCAAAGAGCCGCGATGTACTAGGTCAGGGAGCCTTCGAGTCGAACCGAGGGTGTCTAGTAGGAGTCTGGTCCACTAAGATCGTAGTACGGACAGAGAGACGCAGCACTAAGAACGTAACGTCGGCCAGATGAGAAGTTTTGATGTAAATAAAGAATTAACTAACTGAGTGGCGATTTGTTATTACTTGAACGAGATCAGTAGGAGAAAGTAAACTAGAACCCCGGCAAGCAGAGCTTCTACAATTCCGAACAATGATCTACTGAACAATGACCTTCTGAACAATGAATTACTGAGCAATGACCTGCTGAACAATGACCTACTGTACAATGAACTACCCAACAATAACCCAATGAACAATAACCTACTGAACAATGACCTACTTAACAATGACCTACCGAACAATGAACTACCCAACAATGAACTACTGAACAATGAACTACCCAGCAATGAACTACTGAACAATGACCTACTGAACAATGACCTACTGAACAATGACCTATTACATTCAATGTTACCGTTGGCATTAAGCAGCTCCAGGACAACGTCCTCTGGCACAAGTGGGACGGGGAGATCTCGTATTAGCATCTTCATGACGCCACTGGCGGTGATGACTGGAAGACGAGAGACAGCGTTCACGTCTGCAAGAAATACAAAAACAGCTAGAAGAATAATCAAATATTACTAGAGATCCCATTCATACAAAACTATGGCTGTGGCATAAAACTGGCTGGGAATCAAAATATGGCGTAGTATCAACCTTTTTAAGAATGAATATCTGTGACAGATGAGGAAGTTATAAGAAACACAGATAAAAATACTGTTTTACAATATGGACAATTTTCAACATATTTTTGTTAGATCCCTTGTTGAAAATTGTCAACATGTTTTTCTTAGATCCGTTATTTGATGAATACCTTTCGCGATATCTTTCTTGGCTTTAGCTAACTCATCATGAGAACACGCTATTAATACCTTTCTCGATATCTTTCTTGGCTTTAGCTAACTCATCATGAGAACACGCTAACCTGTAAATCCCTTCTGTTTGGAGTCCTGTGAAATAACAAAATAAATGAGTGATCATAAAAACAATATAACAACTTCCAACAGGGCGTGTACTCCTGCCTTGGGGTGGTCCCATCTTGTTTCACATACAACACTAGTGAAATACATGCATTCAATAAGAAACATTCCTATCTTAATTAAAACATACCATGACGTTAATTGCGCACATAAGCTACGTGTTTTAGTCACAGAAATAATGTCAATTTGGAAGGCCTGGGTAGCAGAAATTACTCGGGTCAGTTAATACATATAGCTTGAAATGGGAATGTTTTCATGTTATTTCAGTTGATGAAATGGGAATGTTTTCATGTGATTTCAGTTGATGAAATGGGAATTTTTTCATCTTATTTCAGTTGATGAAATGGGAATTTTTTCATCTTATTTCAGTTGATGAAATGTGAATGTTTTCATGTTATTTCAGTTGATGAAATGGTAATATTTTCATGTTATTTCAGTTGATGAAATGGGAATGTTTTCATCTTATTTCAGTTGATGAAATGGGAATTTTTTCATCTTATTTCAGTTGATGAAATGTGAATGTTTTCATGTTATTTCAGTTGATGAAATGGGAATGTTTTCATGTGATTTCAGTTGAAGAAATGGGAATTTTTTCATCTTATTTCAGTTGATGAAATGTGAATGTTTTCATGTTATTTCAGTTGATGAAATGGGAATATTTTCATGTTATTTCAGTTGATGAAATGGGAATATTTTCATGTTATTTCAATTGATGAAATGGGAATGTTTTCATGTTATTTCAGTTGAGGAAAGGGGAATATTTTCATGTTATTTCAGTTGATGAAATGGGAATGTTTTCATGTGATTTCAGTTGATGAAATGGGAATTTTTTCATATTATTTCAGTTGATGAAATGGTAATGTTTTCATGTTATTTCAGTTGATGAAATGGGAATGTTTTCATGTTATTTCAGTTGATGAAATGGGAATATTTTCATGTTATTTCAGTTGATGAAATTGTAATGTTTTCATGTTATATCAGTTGTGGAACTTGGAACAGTGTTAAAAGAAAACAAATCTGCCCTACCATTCTGTTCCACGACATGAATGCATTCATGTATCAAACAGTGCAAGTCCAGCGTGTTCCCACTGTGAGACAGTTCTTCCAGTGATGTCCTTAGGACTCCTGAGAACGAAGAAAGAAAGAAATCTCCGTCGATGACTTGAACTCGGTGTATATTTTAATATTTGTCAAAACACGAAAACTATGTGTAAAAATGATTTCATGGTGATAGTGTACTTCTTTCACCGGAAAAATAAATAATCTTTGTAGCTAGGAGTTTGTAGGGGTTTTGGGGCTCGGGGTTCGCAACCTCTTTTGGGGCCCCGCATACATGTTGGTGGCGTAATATTTAATGTAACAAAATTTTGTACACTAATTTGGCCCCCCCCCCCTCAAGTTGGGGCCTGGGGGACTTTCTAATTTGGACAACCCCTCCCCTTCACATAGCTGGGCCAATGAATAAAGAAGAGTAAAATATGTTAATTTCATGTCTAAATTTTAGTGTTTTATATAACAATTTATGTATCCTTGAAAATAACTTAACTTTCAGCGCAACACTCACAATATTATAAAGTTTATTATTTTCGTTTTTCTAAGCTACGTAGTTAATAACTGAAGGTGAAAAACACACTTTTAAAAAACTGTATTCATTTTACAAAAAATAAAAACAACTTTGATATCACAATAAATCAAAGTCTCTAGACTACCCGTATATTATTTCACAGCGAAATTTAATTTTCTCGTGAGAATTGACATTTTAAATTTATTAAGTGCATTATTATATGTTGTATTTTAGCTATGACAGCGCTAATTTGTGCGTCTTATTTATTTCAAAGGCATTTTTTCGACTCCCAACAATAAATAGAACGTGATGCAACCATTTTGTTCATTTATCACCTTACTTGCCGGGTTGTCACAGTACGATGCCAAATTAAATCTTCTCACTTACAAACAAATGAAATAAGAATGAAACATCCAGAAAGAAAATTTAAAAATGAAATTTTCTTTAAATATTTATTGATAGTCTAAGAACATTTAAATAGATGAATGAACAAAAACATATTCAGACTGTAAATGTATTTTACCATGCTTAAAAAATGTATTTTAGCATGTTAAAAAGAAAATTGGCAAACCGGGTGCTAGATATACAAAATAGATGATCGTAGACGGCATATGCATCACAGAAAGCCGAAAAGGCCATTAAAAATTAATAGGACTTAAAAACTAGCTTTGTAATAGCTAAAATACAACACAGAATAATAGAATAATTAAATGTATTATTTTTTGCATTTAAAAAGAATATCACATTTTTCGTTAAGTAATTGTGATGTATTCAATACGCAATAATTAAGTTCTAAGAAACAAAACTTGCGGTGGCGGGTATTCTAGAGTTAAATCATAGTCGATTCTGGAAATTTATTGCACGCAAACATTTCATAATTGCATAATACAAAATAAAACCCTAATAAATATGTGGTGTTCGAATAAAAATTAGCAATTTTGATTGCCGACAACGGATACTGACTTGTAGAGGATATCACATGATAGTATTTAATATATGATTGGTAGATAGAGATCACGTGATGGATGAATCCCATAATGCAATAGGAGTTAAAAGTGTAAGATGAAGACGAGCGAGTTGCTAAAAAGTGTACATAAGTTATAGTATTGGATTAAAGTTTATTATGTTATAAAGGACTTATGTGTTTTAATGTGAGCCGGAATGTGTCAGTAATACACGCTTACAAGTGTGAAAGCGGCCCAACAGACAAATAAGTTACAGAGACTTGTAGATGAAAGCTTTGATAGCCAACACCATGTACTGACTTGTAGATGAAAGCTTTGATAGCCAACACCGTGTACTGACTTGTAGATGAAAGTTTTGATAACCGACAACGTGTACTGACTTGTAGATGAAAGTTTTGATAGCCGACAACAACAACAACGTGTACTGACTTGTAGATAAAAGTTTTGATAACCGACAACAACAACGTGTACTGACTTGTAGATGAAAGTTTTGATAACCGACAACGTGTACCGACTTGTAGATGAAAGTTTTGATAGCCAACAACAACAACAACGTGTACTGACTTGTAGATAAAAGTTTTGATAGCCGACAACAACAACGTGTACCGACTTGTAGATGAAAGTTTTGATAGCCGACAACGTGTACTGACTTGTGGATGAAAGTTTTGATAGCCGACAACAACAACAACGTGTACTGACTTGTAGATGAAAGTTTTGCTAGCCAACAACGTGTACTGACTTGTAGATGAAAGTTTTGATACCCGACAACGTGTACTGACTTGTAGATGAAAGTTTTGATAACCGACAACAACAACAACGTGTAATGACTTGTAGATAAAAGTTTTGATAACCGACAACGTGTACTGACTTGTGGATGAAAGTTTTGATAGCCAACAAAAACAACGTGTACTGACTTGTAGATGAATGTTTTGATAGCTGACAACGTGTACTGACTTGTGGATGAAAGTTTTGATAGCCGACAACAACAACGTGTACTGACTTGTAGATGAAAGTTTTGATAGCCGACAACGTGTACTGACTTGTGGATGAAAGTTTTGATAGCCGACAACAACAACGTGTACTGACTTGTATATGAAAGTTTTGATAACCGACAACAACAACGTGTACTGACTTGTAGATGAAAGTTTTGATAGCCAACAACGTGTACTGACTTGTAGATGAAAGTTTTGATAACCGACAACAACAACAACGTGTACTGACTTGTAGATGAAAGTTTTGATAACCACAACAACAACGTGTACTGACTTGAAGATGAAAGTTTTGATAGCCGACAAGAACAACGTGTACTGACTTGTAGATGAAAGTTTTGATAGCCGACAACAACAACGTGTACTGACTTGTAGATGAAAGTTTTGATAACCACAACAACAACGTGTACTGACATTGTAGATGAAAGTTTTGATAGCCGACAACAACAACGTGTACTGACTTGTAGATGAAAGTTTTGATATCCGACAACGTGTACTGACTTGTGGATGAAAGTTTTGATAGCCGACAACAACAACAACGTGTACTGACTTGTAGATGAAAGTTTTGATAACCGACAACGTGTACTGACTTGAAGATGATAGTTTTGATAGCCAATAACGTGTACTGACTTGTAGATGAAAGTTTTGATAACCGACAACGTGTACTGACTTGTAGATGAAAGTTTTGATAGCCAACAACGTGTACTGACTTGTAGATGAAAGTTTTGATAATCGACAACGTGTACTGACTTGTAGATGACAGTTTTGATAGCCAACAACAACAACAACGTGTACTGACTTGTAGATGAAAGTTTTGATAGCCGACAACAACAACGTGTACTGACTTGTAGATGAAAGTTTTGATAACCGACAACAACAACGTGTACTGACTTGTAGATGATAGTTTTGATAACCGACAACGTGTACTGACTTGTAGATGAAAGTTTTGATAGCCGACAACGTGTACTGACTTGTGGATGAAAGTTTTGATAGCCGACAACAACAACGTGTACTGACTTATAGATGAAAGTTTTGATAGCCGACAACGTGTACTGACTTGTGGATGAAAGTTTTGATAACCGACAACAACAACGTGTACTGACTTGTAGATGAAAGTTTTGATAACGGACAACAACAACGTGTACTGACTTGTAGATGAAAGTTTTGATAACCGACAACGTGTACTGACTTGTAGATGAAAGTTTTGATAGGCGACAACAACAACGTGTACTGACTTGTAGATGAAAGTTTTGATAGCCGACAACAACAACGTGTACCGACTTGTAGATGAAAGTTTTGATAACCGACAACAACAACGTGTACTGACTTGTAGATGAAAGTTTTGATAACCGACAACGTGTACTGACTTGTAGATGAAAGTTTTGGTAAGCGACAACAACAACGTGTACTGACTTGTAGATGAAAGTTTTGATAGCCGACAACAACAATGTGTACTGACTTGTAGATGAAAGTTTTGATAACCGACAACAACAACGTGTACTTACTTGTAGATGAAAGTTTTGATAGCCGACAATGTGTACTGACTTGTAGATGAAAGTTTTGATA